>JAUMJL010000346.1:1240000-1290000 GCA_033558185.1 Dromococcyx pavoninus | reverse complement strand
TGCTGCCTGTTGAGCAGATTGTTATGAGTCAGTAGTTGAATAATGTCTGTTTATAGTCTGATTTAGCATCGATGGGCCCAACTGCAGCTGCGGTAACGGCAGGGAAAAAAGGACACTCAAGGGCATAATGCCAGGGAGGAAAAGACTCTCCAGGTCTCTGAGTACAGGTGTGGTAGGAAGATTTTAATGCAGGAAAATGGGATCAGTTTTCAGGAATCAGCATAGAACTGGTGTCAGAGAAAAACAGATTGTTTTTATGCTTAGCTCCATCCTCTCTGCAATGTAAGACTTGCCTGCCACATTTTGTTGACTGGGAAGAGACTGATATTTTCTCTGTCTCTTCATCCAAAGCATTTGTTCTCCTCTCCTGTAGCAATTGCAGCTTGGTGTATTACCTACAGCTCAGAGGATAATCAGGTGGTTTCTTCATTTAGCTGTACTGCTGCTGCAAACAGCTGCACAAATCACCTGGCGGGGGATGCTGTGCAATGACATGGTCTGTACCATAGCCCAAGAGGGAGTTGTCGAGTGCTTTGCAATTTCCTCCATCTTACCGGTCCATGAACTCCAAAACCTAGCCCCAGCCTGTTCAGGGATATTGTGGTATGCGAAGTCTGGTATGAATATTTAGCTTAGATGAAGTTGCTAATGCTTAAGGAGTTGTTAGTATGCATAAAATCTTGCTTGGGTTTGAATTTGGAAGTGGGAGTCTTGGAAAGTTTGCAACGTGCCACGGACAGGGGATGTAAAGGGCTGATGCTGAGCTTTGGACTCATCTCCTCATTTCCATCAGCTCTAAAATTACAGTCTGCTCTTGCAAGTGCATAGCAAATTGCTATCAAGGCTACTGCGCAAAAAAAAATGGGTCAGAATATCAGTTACCACTCAAGTAAAACACCCACTGACTTCCAGGGATTTTAACCTGCAGAAATACTGCTGGATGAGGTCCAGGGAGAGTTACTTGCTTCTAAGGATAGACTTTGGCCCCACAACCCCTTCAGCAGTCTAAAGGGAGCTGCGTTTAAAGCTGTGTTAAACTACAGATCAGAAACAGCTCCCATTAATTGGATTTTAACATAGTTCAGCTACTTAATGTGAACCAACCTGAACACTGTATGTATTAAAAGAAAGCACTTTGGTACATTTTTCATTTACATGATACAGATATATAGTATGTTTATAAATTATGTTTGTGTTTATGTTTTATTATATTATGTATTGCAAACACGTACCTGCATAAGTAATACATAAAAGTGTTATAAAAGTACTCCCCAAGCCCACGTTTCTGTACTGCTCAGAAAGGGGAACATTGTGACCTGTGGGAGAGCACAAGATAACACTGAGCTACATTATCAAATATTATAGTGTACTCTGGTGGTTTTAATATGGACTGCCAAATATTTATAAACTGATGTTTTGAATTTCATTAAGTATTTACTCATGCAACTGTCTCTGCAGGACAGTATTCAGAAAATTCTAGAAGAGATAGTACAGGGGTTGTGCTGGGTCAGAAATCATAGAATGCGTTGAGTTGGGAAGGACCTTTACAGGTCATCTAGTCCAACCCCCCTGCAGATTCAGGGACATCTTCAGCCTGGAGAAGAGTAGACTGAGAGGGGAACTCCTGGCTGTTTACTGCCTTCTCACGAGGGAAGGAGGTGAAACAGGCACTGATCTCTCTTGAGACCTATGATAGGACTGGAGGTAATGGCAGGAAGTTGTGCCAGGGGAGGTTTAAATTGGGTATTAGGAAGAGGTTCTTCACCTAGCAGGTGGTGGAGCACTAGAACAGCTCCCCAGGGAAGCAGTCATGGAACCCAGATTGCCAGCATTCAAGAAGCATTTGTACAATGCACTCAGTCACACGGTGTGACTGGTGGGAGTGTCCTGTCTAGGGATAGGAGTTGGACTCAATGATCCTTTTGGGTACCTTCCACCTCAAGTAATTCTATGATTCTATGATATTCCACTAGATCAGGCTGCTCAGAGCCTCATCAAACATGATCTTGAATGTTTCCAGGTATGAGACCTCCCTGAGCAATCCATTTCAGTGTTTCATTGCCCTCCTAGTAAAAAATTTGTCCCTTATATCCAGTCTAAATCTGCCCTCCCGTAGTTTAAAACAATATTCCTTGTCCTGTCACAACAGGCCTCGCTAAAAAGTCTGTCCTCATCTTTCCTATAGGCCCCTCCTTAAGTACTAGAAGGCTGCTATAAAGTCTCCCCACATCCTTCTCATCTCCAGGTTGAACAACCCCAGCTCTCTCAGCCTCTCATAGGAGAGGTGTTCCAGTCCTCCGGTCATTTTCACAGCCCTCCTCTGGCCCCACTCCAATAGCTCTATGTCCTTCTTGTGCTGAGGGCTCCAGAGCTGGACACAGTGAGGGCTCCAGAGCTGAGTGGAGTGGCAGAATAGGCAGTGCAGGGTCTGCTGCAAGTACTTGTGCTCATCAAAGATGCTTTGTTAACTTCAACTGTTGTCAGTCCTACATGCAGGGTTTGGTTGGAGCTTTTGAATTTTTGAACGCTTAATGACATCTACTTGAACAGTTGCTAGTTCTGTAGTCAAAATGCACTGCAGTTGACCTTAATTTATCTACAGATAAATGTAGAATGCATTAAGAATGGGGTTTTTTCTTGAGGAAAAATGCAACGTGTTTTCAAGAAGTATCACTCTTTTAAGTTGTGCCACAGAAATATGCACTAGAAATACAGCTTCATTGTTACGATCCGTGGTATAAAGCAGGGGTGTCAATCACAGCTCCCACCGTTCTCCTGCTCCTGCAGCGTAACACGCGTCACACACTGCACATGTGACCAGCGCTGGCAGGAGCATAGGGACAAGGGGCTCGATGCTGCTACCAGTTAGAAACAAGGTGTTGGGTTGGATAAAACAAGGTGGACGGTTGGATTTGGTCCATGGGCCATGTGTTTGACACCCCTGGTATAAAGGTATGCTGGTGGGAAATAATAAAGTTAATAAATAAAAACATTAAAAAGTGGGATATGGCTGCCATCAAGGCATGCTTCCCATGATGGTCTGGTGGCTCTGCCCTGCTTAGGGTGGCATTGAGCACACACCTTTTACGTGATGGAGAATCAACTGAGAGGTCCAAGTCCTCTTGGCCAGCAATCCCCTGGGGTCAGATCTGAGTGATACGGAAGTGGTATGTTTCATGTATAAAAACTAATTTAGCTAAATAACTGCAATCATAAAAGGACAGAGCATGGGAAACTTGCATGAGTCAAGTGAATGATGTGATTGTAGAGTGATGGTGGCAAAGGAACAATGTGACAGTTATTACTTACCAAGATTTGTTTTGGAGGGATGGGAAGAGGCCTCAGCTGGATTCAAGGCTGGGCAAACATAGGATTGGAAGTTTGAGCAAACTACTAGTGCGCACTCCAGTGATGAGGACTAGAAGGAGGAATGGATGTGCAGGGCGTTATATGTCTGTGCTCAGTAGCAGACGTGATGAGCATGTGAATTTTATTCTACAAGGAAATATTTGACAAAAATGTTAAATAGGTTGATGTTTTTGAGGCAAGGGATTTCTTTGTGTCTTGTAAATGGAATGGCGGTGGTTTTAACTGAGTAATTTTTGTCTAACTCTGTCTCCAAAATAACAGGCACAGAGGTGCTCTTACAGGTCTTAGACTAAGTAGAGGTGAAATTCAGGTAAATACTTGTCTAATCGCTCCATTATTTACCTGTTAAAGTAAAATACGCTTCTGTTGGAACTTTTGCTGCTTTTGTTTTTATAAACACTGTTTTTTGCTATAAAGTTGATGATGGATTATATAAAGTCAGTGTTGCCTTCAGTGAAGGCATGGCGACCTGGTTCAGGTTTGGCTAAGCGACCAAACTCTGGTCGCTCGGTCCATCTGCACACAGACACCAATGTGGTGGATGGCAAAATGGTCGTTTATTGATAGATAACACAGGTTTATATAGCTGAGGTTTGCAACGTCACTTCCGCCTGCTTACATCATGAGCTAAACCTATTGGCTACTGGTTACATCATGGACTAATACTTTATTGGCTACTGGGAGAGGGGCCCTTATCTTTCCGTACAACACGATATCTTCCGGCCGCCAAACCCTAGCTACCAACATTAGTCAGTAACAGATACGCTAAAATAATTAGATTATTTTTGCATCTTCATTCATAAAGCTCAGTCATTCAATACAGCCATGGTCTTTGCTTTGATTTAGCTATTTAAGCAGTCATTAAGTTAAAATTTAAATTTATTGTTTTCAGTTAGGCACATTTTCATTCTGTAATATATCAATATAATCATGCAGGCTGCAACAGTAAAAGTCCATAGTCTTTTCTCAATGATTGTGGCAAGATGACTGCAGCACCCTTCATTTTAAGCAAGCCTTGGTTTCTCTTGTGATGAGATATTGGGACTATTTCACGGGATACAGTATCACCATACTGTCATAATGATTTAGGTTGGACAATACCTTTAAGATCATGGAGTCCAACTGTAAACCTAACACTGTCCTCCACTAAACCATGTCCCTAGGCGCTACATCTACACGTCTTTTAAATACCTCAAGGGATGGTAACTCCATCACTTCCTTGGGCAGCCTGTTCCAGCACTTGACAACCCTTTCAGTGAAGAATTTTATCCCATTGTCCAATCTAACCCCACCCCTGGTGCAACTTGAAGCCATTTCCTCTTGTCCTATTGCTTCTTACTTGGGAGACGAGACCAACCCCTACCTTGCTGCAACCTCCTTTCTGGTTGTTGTAGAGAGCAATAAGGTCTCCCCTCAGCCTCCTTTTTTGCCAGACTGAACAACCCCAGTTCTCTCAGCCATATCTCATAGGACTCGTGCTCCAGAACTTTCAGCACTGCACCATTGCTGTTATTGCAGCCTTTGTAAAAGGGAAGAAAATGATTTGTTCATCTGCCTCACAGCAAGAGCAAAAATGTAACTGAACAGTTAAGAGATTTACTTAGACAGGCTTTTATCTCTTTCACACACTGCATGCTAGTTCCAGGGTAGGGTAGCAGTGATTGTTAGTAATCAGATTGCTGTTTAGGTGACGTGCTTAATATGGCTTTAAACACCTACTTAATAGTGAAGAAGGTTCAAAATTGCCAAAAATTAGCACTCGTTCTTGCATTAGCTGTTTATGTAGTAGTCTGTTGTCAGTAAAAGTTTTTCAGTAAAAGTTTGAATGTGAGTCTGTTCTTCCAAGGTCCAAGAGCGAAGTTAAATTTTCTGGATTAGGTGAGAGCTAATGCTGCTGTTTTGTGAAAAAAATGTAGTATTTTTGAAGTATTAAGCTGAGAGGCATAAAGGCAACCCAAAAGTTGTCTATCTAGTATCCCAGACAGGCTGCAAAAAAGATGGTGAGAAAGGGTAAGTATTTATAACTGTTTCCAAAAACCCTTGTGAAGGGGGTACAGGGGACGGGATCCACAAACAGAAAATGTAACATTCCCATCCAGTCAGTGTAGAAGAGAGGAAAAAAATATGTCTTTAATCTCTCTTAATCAAAGGGATTAAAAAGGATGTAAAACCAGACTGTATCTTTTGAACCTTTCTCACCCCAAGAACTGTGCAAGGAGGTGCAGAGTGGAACAGAAAGAGGTTGATTGTGGTGACTCTGTTCTTCCTTCTGTGCTGCCCATAGCATCTATCTTGACTGCCCCAGAGGCTGAGCCCCTTACTAATACAGTAAATGTTCTGGCAGCACATTAATAGACAGTAGCCTATACCTTCTCATCTTTGTACTAATTGCCACCTTCAATTACACTGTTAAAAGTTATGATACAGCTGGTGTTTAAGTAAACTTGATTTTCACTCTGTTATCCCCACGGATATAATGTGTTTATATAGAGAATTAAAGTCTAGCGGGCTGTCATGAGTAACCTCTGAAGCATTTAGGCATTAACTACAGGTTCAGGGTAAGCCCCTCTTTTTAGGGGCTTGTATATTATCTGTAAATATTAATTCCAGATCAGTCCCTTAGCACATCCGCTCTTGGCAGGATGGTGCATTGCTTTGCCAATTCACCACACAAGTGGCAGGACTGATAGTAAGGTACAATTATGAGGTTTTTGACCAGCGAGTAATGCACGATGATATCCACAGGAGAAAAACATCCAAGACACCTTTCAACCATCACCATTAAACTCTCCCAACTACCTCTGTGGGCCCTGGGTGCCATGGATGCATCAGTTGGCAGTGGGAACAGGTCCTCAGGGCTGTGATGACTTAGAAAACCAAGCTGGCCACAGGTGTCTCCCTTCCCTGTCCTTCACTCCAGCCTTTCCTTTCCAGCTCCAGCTCCTAGTGGGACTTGGTGAAGTGTATATTTGGATGTAAAATTTGGCAAATTATTGGTTGATTGGATGAGAAATAGCATCTAACGACACGAGTTGCTCCTTATTGGCCATAACACGTGTTCTTGGCAAGAGAGCAGTCCAGAGCCAGGTCACCTGGAGGGAGTATGTACAGTGTGCGCTCTAGATGGGTGCAGAAGACAGAGTAAACCTCTGATACTCCCATTCATATGATGTGGTTCAGTTCAGCCACAGCGTTGTTGGCATCTGCCACTCCAGAATGACGTGGGCATCCTCAGCTCGCAGAGGTATGGAGTGTTTTCATATAACGAGTGTGTTAATTTTTATGTGCATATTTTACAGCACTTTATAATGATATTTAACAGCATCAGATGTTGGCACACACTGAAAATTGGTGAAAGTTCAGCCATCTAATTTGGGCAGGTTATGCTTACAGGCACTCACACTTGCAGACAGTTTAATAACAGTATTTGGCACTGACTCTTAGAGCTGCTTAAACTAATTAATGCATTTGCTCCCTACAGGATGAAATTGAGTTTTCAGATACATTTATAAAATGATGTGCATGATTGCTAAGTATTTCATTCTTTTGAACTATAACTTCTAGTGTTTTATATGGGTGCAGAGGCAGTATATTTTCTTCCATGAAAAATGTACAGTGGCAATGGAAAGAGGATAATCTCTGCTCCTGCTTGTCAGAAGAGGATAATCTCTATTCCTCTTCTAGCATGTTAAAAGGTATTCAATAATTTGGGCATCACTTGGCACAGTGTTGCTATTGCTGTGCTCCTGGAGCTGCCCCATCCTCCCACAGCTGCTTGGTGCTACAACACAGGCTGCATCCACTTCTGTGCTTATTCTTACAGGTTTCAGAAAGTTACGGGTCCATCACATCCGAGCCTGCCACCTCTGCTGCCAAAAATGAGGACAAAAAAGGGGTTTTTTTGGACTCGGGCCCTGGCAACATGCAGTCACTGTATTTCATTGATTTAAAAGATGACATCAGGAAATAATTCCCCAAGACCCCTGAGTAGGCAAGGTTAACACTAATCTTGCAGGCTTGAAAAGAAAGTTAAAAAAAAAGAAAAAGTAACAATTTGATTTGAAATAAACCTTTCTGAAGAAATCACAGTAAACAAAATCTGTTTGCCTAAGGAAACCCTCCTAGCAATCAACTAGTAACACAACTGCTTGTGCTAATGAACCCAAAGCTGTTAATGTGGTTTCTTCAGTTAAATTGATTCATGAATTTTGAAGAGAACATTATCTAATGAATTTTCTTTGAATAGAAAGCAATTAAAAGGACAAATCAGTCTGATTAACCCCAAAGTCACCCTACTGCCACAAATGGTGTACAGTTTGAAATTATATCATAAAAAACTAGAGCAGATTTGCTATCTCTTTGCCCTCTACTAATCCATGTAAATTAATGAACAACAAAGTTAATTTCTTTGATGACCCTTTTCTCGTATCACCTGGATTATGCTGATGTTTAATTTGCTTAATGTTATAATAAAGACTAAACAGATTTTTTCAATGAAGTGATTATCATTCCCTTCAGTTAAGAAGTGATTTTTATTATTTAACACACACATAATGGTGGATGGGTTTCCTTTAAGAACAAAATCACATTTCGCTATGTTCCTATGTAACGTAATCAATGTCTTTTTTGACAACTAGAGACAGAAAATGTTTTTAGTCAGTTTGTTTCTTTGCCTAAGCAGGAGACTGTGGCTGGAGGAAGCAGGTTTCTTTTCCTTTCTTTTTAATTTGCCAGCTCACACCTTCAGTAAGTTATTCACTAGTTAGATCTTCAAAGCTTTTACAAGTGACTTGGAAGAGCAATAGGTGTTCAGCCCAACTGAAATCCAAATGCAGCTATCAGTGTGCCTTTTGTAAAATAGCAAATCTTGGGCTGGGAAGGTAAAACCCTGAGATGCAGAAGAAAGCTGGTCCTAATGCATTTGCTTATTCATTATTTCAGCAATTGGAACACTTAGAAGCAATTTGCTGGTGAATTAAAATTAAAATAATGGAAGATACTTTTTTTTTCAGAGCCCTGTATCATTAAGGATGTGCCATACATTCAAGGTCACAGCTAGTCCTTACGTTTTGTAATGTCTGCAATGCTGAGCAGTAGCTTGGGGGTCTTGACTATAAAATGCAGTCAGCCAGGATAATACTAAGTCCGCTGGCTCTAGGGCTTCTTCTGCCGCGTGTCCCAGCTGAAGTTGGAAATTAGCTGGAGATGCGAGGGCTTTGTAAAATAGGTAGAGCCAGTTATTTCTTTCCTTTTTAATTTGACTCTATGCTAATTTATACTCTGCCAATTTAATGGAAAAACCACATTGTAGGAGTTAACAGGATAATTGTACTTGAAGCAAATTAAAAATATAGGAAAATCAAAGCCTTAAATCCTTTTTTATAGTGATCAGTTACTTGAAGCACTGTTTCTAATAATCATGTATTTAAATGTAGTAATATAGGATACAATAACAGGACAGTGCATCGGGGCTGTTTAAATTTAAATTAGAAAGCTGCTATTGAGACTCTGCTTTGTGTTGGGTTTTTTGAATATTTCATCTTGGTTTTTTCAGCCATGCATACGAACAGTGCTTGCTTCATCTTCTTTGCAGATTCATTCACTCGACAAGTGTTGTGGACCCTGTTGAGAGATGTGAAGTTTGGAGAGGCCATTTCCTACAAGCAATTAGCAGACCTTGCAGGCAACAGCAGAGCTGCGAGAGCAGTGGGAGGAGCAATGAGGAGCAATCCTGTAAGTTCCTGTCAACTTTTAAATAAAGTTGATGGAAGATACTGGATTTAGAGAGGTTTGTGGGTTAAATGTCATTAGATTAAATTTATCTGCTATGAAAACTGGTCTACCATGAGTAATAAGGTCAGTAAGAGTTTTTAATCAGCAATAATGCACAACCGAGTTTAATGTGATTTATTCCTACCATTTATGATGTTAGATTTGAAAGAGGAACATGTCTTTTAATTCATCAGCCTCTACACGTTTTGTTGTTATCAAATTCTCTTATATATTCTCAGGTAAAGGAAATCTTTTATCTCCCAACATAGACCTTATTTTAACAGGATGTGAGTAGCTTGGGTTGTGTTAACAGCCAACATCCTCTCTGGCATCCATATGTTTCTAAAAATGTGGAAGAGAAGGGATTTCAAATCACATAGGTACATATTTGAATCAAATCACTAATTGTCAATATGGTGTTTTCCCCATGCGCTCCAAAACAGCTGTAAATGGCATTTCTCCATTAAATATAGGTGAGTTGACTGAACTTGAACCAAATGAAGGGAACAGCACTCTAGTTCAGACCTGTGGAGTTTGGAAAAACAGTATGTTCAGATACTTGGCCTCTTTGTCTTCCCAGTAATTATCATTCCCTTTTAGCTCTTCAGGTTTAGATTTCCGGATGCACCTGAGTCAAACTGGTTGGTGTGGGACTGGTGCTGCAGCCTGCAGTCAGCTGGTTCCTGTGCAAAGAAAGGGAAAAGCTGGTAAAGAGAACACCAATGTATCTATCTCTACACATTCATTACCTCGCTACTTGCCTTTAAAAAAAAGAGAAAAAAAAAACACTTTGATTTCTATGAATATCATTGTAGCCTTTTTAGCCATTCTTCAACATATTTTTTCCTCATTACCACATGCCCTGAGCAACATGTGTCTTTCCATACACAAATTCCTTCCTTTTCTCCAGCATTATACCTGCTGTAATCTTTGACCTCGTATGTTGTTTTTACATTCAGTCCTCTCAGTATTTTCTTTAATAAGGTACATATGAGACTGCAATGTGCAGTTGCAAAATGGGTTAGAAAATCTGTTTTCACAAGAGCCTGTGGCTTTACTTATATAAATAATAAAGCTGAGAGGTTTTTCTAGTGCTACATATTATCTTTATATTTCGCCTCATTCATAAAATCAACTTGCATATTATGTCTCATAGGTCTGAAGGACCATGTAAAGATTTATACGGGAAATACGAGGAACATAGTGAATAGGTGCTCCCGTTGAAGTACAAAAGGACTATGCTTGTGTTTGCATGTGAAACATGCATGAAATTACAGATTAGCTACAGGAGATGGGTAGTGATAAAAATGTGTTTTGGAATGGGTGGGGCTGTCATTACGGTACTGATTATTTTTTATCATCAGCTTTCTATTGTGAAGTATTGAGGCAGTATTATATTAATATAGTTCTTTTTCCCTAAAGCTATACATTTATTATCTATAATATGCTTAAAAAATATTTTGTTGGGGACAGAAAATACTGCAGCCATACTATGAGATGGGAAATAACAATAATAAGATAGCACCCCACTTAAAAAAAAATTGCAGTAGCTTTGCTGTATATTTTCAGAACTATTTTCATCCTTCCTCACGGGGGAAAAAGCAGGAATTTTCACACCACAACCTGCTGTTACCGCTACTTTGGATGCTGCTGCTCCACTGCAGCCTGAGGGCAAAGCTGGGTACATTTCTAGGCGATAGCAATTACATATCCTTTTGCACAACACTATATTGTTATTCTTTGAGAAATGTTTCCTGTAGGTTTGCATTGTATTGTCTTATCTTAATGTACACCATATTATATTGGAAAGCATTCCATCATATTAAAATAGTTTGTATTGTCAAGTACAATACAGTGTATTGACAAAATGTAGCTTTATACTGCTTATATGAACTATTTCATAGGAAAATCCGATATGCGCTTAAAATATCAAGGTGTACTTCTTTATTGAGCTTAGAAGCTTAAATCTATTAGACATTATGTGAGTTTCTATGGTACTGTGCTACCTGCGTAGAATTCTAGGATACCCATGAATGTTTTCTGTGTATAAACACACTTGAAGTCTGTTTATTAGATAAGATATTGAGCTTTGAATCTAACTAAACAGTTCATTAAACTGAACACGTCATCGAGACTGCAGCATTATTAACATGTCAGCTCAGAATGCGAAGAGCCGTGGTGTTAACAACTGCTACACCTGCAACGTAAGCTTTAGGATATGGAGACTGGTTTTGAGGAGCACTTACTTCAAAATTGTTGCAGAAATGTGATGTTTGTGGAGCATCAGATTAGTGATTTTTGTTCGCAGGAGAGAAGCTGACACTAGTGAATATTTGTATTGCTAATGTGGAGTAAAAGTGAATACTTCTATACTTCTGTTAATGATTGCTACAGAAGCAATACAAAATAGCAAAATCATAATATGTTAGCACCTCGAGATGCTTCCTATGATTAATGGGCTAAATTTTGTGCATGATTTAATGAGGATAGTAATAAGAGTGAAAATAAGCATTTGAAATAAACGCAAGCCTGGCATTGCATTGTTCCTTAAACATGTTGATAAAATCGCAAATCTCACCTTTTTTCACAAAATACCAGATAATTTCTCCCTTCTAAAAATCAGAGGTTGGTCTTTCATTTTGGTAGTGTGCATTCCACAGGTTTCCCTTTGTAGTTTGGTTGCTTCACATAATTCATACGATGACCTTCAACTTTATGAGGAAGTGGAATAGGTGCCAGCAGCAGCTGAAAGATGCAACATCTTTGCCTCAATTTATGCCAAGGACATGGTGGGGATGACTCACCTTTTGCAAGAAAAACTTCAGATAGTTTACTGCTGTTCAGATTGATTGCAAGGTCTGTGGTCCTCAAAGGGAACCCATAAAGTTCAATTAAAAATCTCATTAGACTACTATAGGAGGATCAAAAAAAAATCACAGAGACTCATGGGAGATGGCAAATGTTGGGCTGATTAGTCCAAGGCCATCCTAAATGACTCTTTTGTGCCTTAAATAAAACGTCTTCAGTGGTCTGTTAACAGCAGTCATAGCTACATTTGGGTTTTTTCATATTCTCTCTGGTTCCGTTACCTTTAGACTGAAGCCTAACTAAGTGTACAACTGGATGCTAATATCAATCTATCCTAAGTCAAGGATATTATTCAGCCAAAATGTTTTAAACATTGAAGATGGGAAGGAGGAATTGTGCATTGATGAGAAGGTAGTGAAGTATGGATTTTAAACATTGCAGACACATAAAACTGCTTGTGCATTTTTTCCTTCGGTGTCTGGCAATAACCCGGGACCCATGAAGAGTCACACTGTGGCATTTGTTTCTGTCGGACAAGTGGGAGAGAAAAAGCAACAGGGCAGGAGCAAACTGAAAGATTGAGATTTTTTAAGTGTGATTTTTGTTGTGTGTTATAACTTGATATTTCAGCTGTTTCCATTATGGCCTGGCTGATCTGGTTGTGACAGTTTGGCAGTTTCTGGAGGTCTCCAGCCCATCGGTAGCATAATGGGATGGTCATGTTTCCCTTGCCTCAAACTGAAAAGTCTTAATGAGTGGAGCACCACAGCAGAGCGCTGCTCCACTCCTTCCTCAGTCAGAATTTGCTAAATGCAGTTCAAAGGAGATCAATACCTTGTGCAGAGAGTTTTTTTCCCCACCTTTTTTCTAAACAAATGCATTATCGAGGAGTTAGTTTATTCACAGATTGCCACAAGCATTAATGACTGCCCGAGCCTTGTTCTGCCAGTCACCCAGATGACTGTTGATAAAGATTTAGCATCATGTTCTGAGTGTCAGGGCTGTCAGTAGTGCTGAACCATTTGACCAGAAGAAAAAACGCACAGGGAGCTATTGATTACAGCTTCTCGGTGTCACTTGTTCACCAGGATTTAGGTATTGATGAGGCTGCAAGTGAAAACAAGCTCTTTCCCCTTGTGGGCCTCTACCCAGAAGAACAAAAGTGAACTTGGAGAAAATATTCAGCTGGTGCCCGAATCAGAGGGACTCTGTTATTGATCCGAGGGCCCCTTCATGTTATTTTTGTTGGAGACAAATCTAGGGGTTTGGAAGTTTTATAGTGTTTGAAGTAGGGTCTATGTAAGTGATGGATTCATGTGCTAGATGAATTAGATTTCACAGCATGAAGATTTTAGCAGGGCTATAATATTATGAGCTGCTTGGTTATTGATAAAAATTACATTTAATGTAGCCAAGGCATTGAAGCTTCAGACCAGGGTAGTACTCCCTCTAAAATATCCTTAGGGACCTAATAAATTTTAGCAGGGTTTAATTATTTTAGTAGTCTGAAAGTTGTCACCACAATTAAGCCAAACTGAAGCAATATTCAATATTTTTAAATTACAGCCCTGATACAGCCTTTGTACCACATTTTCTTTTACATCCAACAGTATGGAGGGTGACAGGCGTGCGCTTGTGTGCATTAGGACAAACTCAGTATGAAACTCTCTATTTCAGACATTGAAAAAGCTGCATTTATTTCATACCCTTCATCTCCTCCTCTTCTTGCTTGATGGTAAGCGACTCAGCCACGCATCCCTGCATTTGTGAATGGGTCCTGAACTGACCCAGGGACATTTGAGACCCTGCACAGTGTGCAAGCTCACACCACCTGAAAATGAAGTCCTTTCTTTTTTTTCCACTTGGACACACCTTCTCGCACAATTTAGCAGGAGAAGGTGTCGGCTTACCTCCCTGACAAAATTCCCCAGTACATAGATCCCTTGGTTAAGGTATCTTTGCCCCAGCTCCGAAAGAGGCTTTGGCCCCTGTCCATAGCAAGATTTATAGCCTTATCATCAAAATATCCTGGTTTACTGTATAAAGTTTTAAAGAATTGCAAATTAACCTTGGAGACTTTTTACGGTGTATTATTATGGCTTGTTATGGCTTTGTCACTCAAGAAAATCTGCCTGCAGTAACTCGTGCACATGGATTGTAAAGACTGAGAAATCCCAAAACCAGAAAAGCAGTTGCAAAAACCAACTTCTTTAAAGAAGTCATAAACCAAGCATGGAATGGCATGGTATAGAGTAAGATTTTATTGGTACTCACTGGAGTTCTCACGGATGCATAATTCACTGGTGGCAATGCCAACTCCAAATAAAGCAGCTATTATAAGTGTTTTTTATTAAATCTTGATTAACAATAAGCACCTATGTGTATTCCCATTTAATATTGATAGCCTGTGGGCAGAGATTGAGAATTTAAATTTCAGCCATTGGAGTCACTGAACAAAACAGAAGAACTCCCCCTCCCCAGAAAAACCCACAACAGTTTATAAAAGTCTGACCCATACCTGTCCAGCTATTTTGGCGTCTGTGGGCACAGCGTGAACTGCACCGAAATAACTATTAAATGGAATAAAAAGAAGTCAGTGTAAAATACGCAATTGGTCTGTGTGTCTCTATATAAATAAGTTATAATTTTTGACTTAAAGTATTCAAATTTGTGAAAACTGCACTTTTTAGTGAGTTATTGTTTTCACAGCTATAATATTGCAATCAAATTACTGTGCAGTTACCACAACACATACGGTGTGATTAGAGATGATGTATTGCATTTTTTGTGCTGCATACTTCAACTATGATAATCACCTGTAATAAAAAAAATAAAAAATGCATTTATGTACTTCTCTACATTATCAGTCTATTACGTAACTTCTTGCATTGATTTTTCAGAATCCGTGACATTTGGTTATAAATGATACAAAGTAGAAAATATGAGGAAAAAAAGTTCTTAAATTGGTTAGGTGTGAATTAAATCTCTCCTGTTGTAGGTTTTAAAAATTCACAACCCATTTTGGATTGACTGACTGTTAAATAATATATAGTGCTTTGTTCTTATATGGAATTTTTCAGCAGTACACGTAGAGGTACTGTAGCGAGAGGACGAGATCTGCCGAGGGAGCTGGGGCTCGGGAAACTCAGTCGTGGAAGTAGTGCTCTTAGGAGTCTGATTTTTTTCAGAAATACGACCTCTTCTAATCTTGAGTTGATGATTAATAGTTGTTCTCTCCCTCCTTGCTATCCTTGTGTGTGGTTTGGGTCTACCAGGCATCATCACCGACCCTGGGCACTTGGCTGCTGGAGGGGTCTGGTGCAGTGCAGGAAAATCTGCTTCTTGCAGAGAAGTTTTTATGGAGGAAGTTTGGTATATGGGTTTTATATATGGGGTTACCTGTTAAAGCCTTTATACGATTTTTAAGTATTAAAATTCTTATCCGTGCTTATTTTTCCCTAAAACTGGGTTGGTATTCAGAGTCTGTGATCAGCAATGTTTCCACATCGTAGCAGCTCATCCTGGAGCATGGCCAGGACTGCCTGGTCCTCTGGCAGGGCCAAGACTCCACCATCATGGTCCTTAATGGGGATACTTCAGTCCTTGTCCCTGCTAGTCTAATGACAGACGACTCCAGGTTTAGCAGTGGATTTATGGGCATTGACCCCAGCCACCGCTCCTGTTTGCCTCATCCTGTGCTCCATTTCTTATTTTTGCATGTTTTGCAGATCCCGATTATAATACCTTGCCACAGGGTGATTCGCAGCAGCGGGCAGACCGGTAACTATGGAGGAGGAAACATTATGAAAGAGTGGCTTTTGTCGCACGAGAAGCTCCAGAAAGAGAAGTTAGCATATTGATGCAGCTCAGCCACGGCTGCTAACCAGCCAAGACATACAACCACGGATACTTGGCTTATAACAAGCTCTCAGAGCACCCAGCAGAATTCAGAAAAATGGTAAATATTTGAGTGACATATAAATATAATGCAACATCCAAAGTGAAATGTGTGGTGGCAACACTATATTAAAAAAGCAGGATGTGTCCTGAGGGATGCAGCTCGCCTGCCCTTTCTTGTTTTTACATTTTACAGCAGAATGACTACAGCGGTCCAAGGCCTGTTGTGCATGGATTTTGTTCTCGTCTCCAGTCCTGTTTTGTTCTATTTTTAATGTCCATTAAAGCACGGATAAGGGAGTGGGAGGGACGTGGCAAATGTGAGGTGCAAGGCTCCCCCTAAGGAAGCATCTGGCTCACTGAGGGGGCAGCCAGCAAGCCCAAGCCTGCGCCTGTGCTCACTTCTGCCCAGCCTGGCGTGCGTGTCCCTGCCAGCCTCCTGCCCAGGATGCCTCTTGCCTCTTTGGTCCCTGAAACCGTGTTTTGCGTAACCGGGAGTTAACAGAGCACATTAAGATGCATTCAAAAGCAAGCGGCTATTGAATTGCTTGTTCCTGGCATTTCTTTTTGGATTGTGAGAGATGGGAATAAAAATTATTGCCTTTGCGAATGGTGCAAAAAGCAATGCAAGAGAAGCTGCTGACCAATGTATGAAAAGCATGTTTTAAATAATCAGTTTAATTAGCACAAATAGGCAATATATCGAAAAGCTCAGCATAGAGTCATCTTTGTTAGCAGCACATAGCACATTTATAGTTTGATTTTTTTCCTTTAGATTTTTGCGTTTCTCTGTTACTCTAAGCTTTCTTTCCATAGGCTTTCTGTAGAAAGGATTCAAGTATTCAAGAGATATTAAAGTGAAATTTTGAGGTGGTTGAAAGCAGGGTTCTCTGCAAGTATGAGCTACCAGAAGCTGAAATTTTCAGTATGGGAATCGTAAATTCTAACATGGAAATACTGATTTTTTTATGTGTTTTATCATATTTTCATAGATGTCTCTTTAGAAAGGCCATTTCTAACCAAGAAATTACGGTGTTACAATGCATTAGTTAATATAGTATTATTGATATCTCAGAATTACTTCAATAAAAAAACTGCTTTGCATGTACAAGTGTCTTTGTGTATGTTTATAAATAAAACACAGGCTGTGATATATGGACAAAATAAACTATACCCAACTGTACAATATAAAGCTGTATTTTTATCAAGGGTTTCTGGTGGCAATATAAACCACAAAAGCAAAGCTCAAGTGGTTTGTACGTGTCACCAGAACCCCGAGATAAAAATATAGCCTTATAATATGTACAATTTGGATGTATTTTATATTTTTATAAATATAATACATGCTACCAACAAAAGAACACAGTAGCAAATGTAAACTTTAACCTTTCCCACATTTACATCCCTTGCTGTTGTTGTGATTTCCACCTCCTTTTTCAGGTCTGTGGCTTTATTTTTGGAGATACAGTGACTGTGAGTGCTACCTTTCAAGGCGGTAACAGTTTTTCAAGGCAAAGACAGGCAAAGACAAAACTTTTTTAGCAAAAAATTGTGGTTTGTCTCCGAGTCGGGGGGGGGGGGGGGGGGGCGGGGAGGACGGACACGGCAGGGGCGGGAGGTGCCGAGCAGCGCTGTCCACGGGTCTCCCGACAGAGGGCGCCGCGGTGCAGGGGAAGGGGCCGCGCCCGGGCCAGGCGGGGGAGGCGGGGTGGTTGCGGCGGCGCGGCCGGGTTCGCGGCCCCGGTGTCTCTACCGCACCGACACCGGCCGCACGGGCAGCGGTTAGCAGAGGCAGTCAGTAACACGCATAAATGTATCTGAAGTAAAATAAGCTCAAAAAAATGCAGGATTCGGGTTCCCCTTTGGATTCAGCTTTGCGTTCATATTTGGGTTTAAGTTTAGATTTGGGTTCAAGTTTGGGTTTGGGCTCAGGTTCAGGTTTCGGTTTGGGTTTCAATTTGGATTTAGATTCGGGTTTGGCTTCAGGTTCAGGTTTGGGTTAGGATTTGAGTGTGGGTTGTGTTTGGGTTGCGGTTAGGGATTAGGATTGGGTTTGGGCTCAGGTTCAGATTTGGGTTTGGGTTTGGATTTGGATTTAGTTTAGGTTTCAGGTTCGGATTTGGGATTGAGTTTGGACTCAGGTTCAAGTTTGGGTTCGGGTTCAGATATGGGTTTGGGATTGCGTTTGGGCTCAGATTCAGATTTGGGGTTGGGTTTGGATTTAGGTTTGGGTTCGGTTTCAGATTTGAGTTTGGGTTCAGATTTCATCCTTGTACTGCTCTCTGCAACTGAGGTTTCCCTGACGCAGGGATGCTGGTCCATGGCCACAGCACCCAGAGCCTCTTCTGCGTGGAGGTCACAGCAGTGTTTATGGAACACAGAGCTGAAGAGAATATGTTAAAAGAGAGGCATCCAAGTATCTCAATATATATGTGTGTGTATATGAAAAGGAAAAAAAAAAAGCACTCAGCAGAAGACAGCTATGTGCTTTTTGCCTGGAATTGGGTTCCTCTGACCTATCAAGTTTCCTCCCGCTCAGCCTCACAGTGCTTTGAACTGCTGACATTGAGACACTGTGCAGCCAGGCACGACAGCTGGCTCTGCAGCAGCTAATACCGACACATGCTGGTTTAGCCCATTTCCAGAGACTAAGATAATGAAAGATTCAAAAATAATATTTGTTTTGGCGGAACTACATTTATAATGAAATAGATGCCCTTGACCATGGAAGAAACTGAATTTTGCAGTGGGTCATTCTCCCCTCCGCCTTTTTTTTTCAATACAAAACAGGCTCTGCAGCCAATCTAAGGCCAATAGAAATATTTTTGAAGGACTATGTTGTATTTCCTGTGTCAGATTTACGCAGAGTTACAGCTACACTGGTTGTACTGTTTTACACCGGAATGAAAAATGCAGATTACATCCTATGTATCAATACCAAATGGAAAAGGGCCTCAGGCTTAAGGATTGTTACAGATCACTTTCATGCAAGCAGAGTTTGCAACATAATGAGCTCATACTGGAAGCATCTTAAACAGAAAACTGATTCATTGTAGTGGTAGGAAAATTTTTAGATGTGTGCCCAAATTTTCTTCTCTCATGCAGTCAATTAATTTGGAATTAGAGGAATTTGTCATCTGGTCAGGGCAAGAAAGATTTGCCCCATGAAGATTTCATTTCATTTTTCTAAGCAGTTCTCAAGCACCAGGGACTGTTTAAGGGGTAGTTGATGTTTGCTGTATGGTGTAGCAGTTGAATAAGGAATGGTGACGCATGGTAGGACAGTGCTAACACTTTCCATGTGATGCTGAGACAAAGAGCAGTAATTTTAAACTACTGTTTCTGTTGACATCCCAGATCATTATTTCCAAAAGAAATATCACAGATTAATAAATTTAATCATTTTTTTCCAATGTTTTCTCAAATTTTAAAATTGTTATATTTATGGTAGGTCAGAGATATGCAGTTGGTATTAAAATGTTTATTTATTATGAAAAGTGGTGCTGAACATCTGCTCCCTTAAAAAAATACAATGAAAGAATAAACCTGTAGAAAGGTTGCTTGAAAACTTAAAGCGTAGTAATCCAGGGGGAGTCCCATAAGATTTACGTACTATTTCAAGAGTAATTTCTCAGTAAGAATCTTATAGGACTGTAAAAATCCTCAAAGAATTGCGTTTACAGATTTAATTGTAATTCCCTTTATATTCTTAGAGAAATTGAATAGAAATATCGTTCAAAGGCTTCTCTGTAAAACTCCCCTGCCCTTCCTGCGTGGCTGTATCCTCTGCTCCGTGCTGTTGTGGCTGGCTTTAAAAACAATGGAAAATATTACTGACAGTACCCTCACTTGCTGTTAAAGCAGACAGGATATTTCAGTTACATTGATGTGCAAATACCGTTTGTCAAAGGGCTGTGTGCTATTTTTGTTTCAAATAGCACAGCATAGGGTATGAGTAACAGATAAATACGTGTAATTTGTGCCTTGAAAAAGGAGCGGTTTTCCCAGTTTTTCTCTTTTTTCTCGTTTTTTTTTTTTTCCCTAGAAGACCGACCCTGGCAAAGCCTTTAATCTCTCCCTGTCCCTGAATCTGGAATTTCCAGATGATTGGCTTTTAATAGCACTTATTTTCTTCCGCCCCGTTTTTAGTGAAAAGCAAATCTGATTTTTTTTCCCCCCAGTGTTCAAAACCCATTTTTCCCCCTGAATTATTATTACAGGAGGAGTGAGTAAGGAGGGGCACCCTTGGCCCTATCACTGCAGACTGAGGATTGAGGGGGGAAAGCCACTTCCATTTCACTCCTTCCCAGTCCTGGGGGATGTGGTGATGGAGAGTGAGCTCTTCCCTCAGGCCTGATCCAGACCAGCCTCCCATCCGTGTGAAGTAACGTATGGGTGGCAGCCAAAAGCAGGGTCGGGGGCTGGAAGTGGTGCAGGGTGGGCGGCACAGCCTGCCCGGAGCCGGCAGCAGTGACAGGCGATGGGTCTGGGCTCCATCAGCCACGGCAGCGGGGTGAGATGCAGTAGCTGGACTGCAACGTGAAAATTGACATGAGCGCAGGGCACTGGCAGCACCTTGGGTTGATTAAAGGATATTGTTAACAAGCCTTTAACGTTTCTCATTAATGGCTGGGTTGGGTGGGTGGGGTTTTTTAATTGAAAAAAGCCAGGAGACAAGAATTCCACCTGGGCAGTGATTAAGATCGATACCATGCAGTACACTTAGTTATCAGTTTTTTGAGACCTGTTTTAGTGCCTTAGTTATTTTAAACAGGGGCTTTTATTTGTTGCAGTGAGTATTCCTTGAGCATGGCAGAAGGCTGCAAGGAGCATGGTGTCTCCTCCCAGACTCTTCTCCTTAACTACTCTTCATCTAACCTGTGGATAAGCTGATGCTGGTCCATCACCTCCACTCTGACCATGGGTGCTGTGAGATGCCAGGGTACCACACAGGGCCCATCAATCTGGACCTCTGTTGACATTGCCTAGGTTATATTATTTGATGTGGTTTTACTCTTCTTTTAATGAAATTATTGCTGCAAATTGTAAGGAGTTACTGTGGAGTTCAAAAGCAGAGTGCTTGTTCACTAAGTTGGCACAGGCTCAACAAGAGACGAAGCTGTGGGTCAAGCCTAGAGAGGAGGGCTCTGCCCAGACTGGCCCTGGGAAGCCCTCAAGGACAGAGGCTGACCCAAGTTAGGCACCAGTCGAGATTAGGTGGTCTGAAAGAGGCAGTGTTTAATTAAAATAACCCACAGCATGACCCCAAGTGCGGAACTGATGGTAGTTACTGAGAAAAACAGCTGCAACCCTTTTATCTAAGGAAGAGCAACCTTGCAATGATGTAATTTTCACTTTCCAATGAACGCTGAGATGACCTAATTCCATATAGAAAACTTGTGTCTCAGTTCAAAGTAGGCCATTTGAGTCGTTCTATAATTTGGATCTGAGCTCGCATACGAGGCACAGCTCAGCTGAGCCCTCAGCAGCACTGTGTTGAGCCGTGGCCACAGTATGAGAGCAGGACACCAGGAGAGGGAATCCTGAGTGCTTTTTGGTCCAGAGTTGACTTAAATCTTTAAAATCGTAGCAAGCAGAAGGAAAAATCCTTATATTTCCATTGTTGCCTACTGTCATGTTTTGAAAAATTACGGCTTTTGTTTGTTGACTTTGCTGTTATGGCTGAGCTTTCCTAGGAAGTTCATTGTTGATTATGGCCCAGTTTAAAAGTATAAGCCTCAAACATGGTCCTTATTTCTGCTTTTATGAAGAAAACATATTTTAAATGCTTTTGAAACTACCATCAGTATGATACCTAAATGAAGGTGTAATTTTAAGGGGGCAACAGGCAAGCAGTAGACTTTCAATAGTTAAATAACAAAATAACTGGGGCAATGAAATTATTTCTTTGTAACACCTAGCAAAAAGGTACCTTTGCCCTTTCAGAATAAACTGCTCACAAGCAAAATTTATTCCCAAACCCGTTTTACCTTTCTACTTATAGATATGCTTCTTATAGGAGACCTGGGTTAGCACTTCACCCGAAGTGTGCATGGCCTGGAGTATCTGTAGGTAGAGCCCTCGAGGGCTTAGGAGTTGATAGAATATTGCACCATGAGCTGTTGTACTGAATCCTCTTTTACAGACAGAGTTAAAACAACGTGATAACAAACTTTGTGTTTTCCAGCTGGAATATGGATGATGCTTGAGTAATCAGCTGGGATGGCTGGAAAGCAATCTGCTACACCTGTCCGCCCTTTCCCCTTTGACTTGTTTGTGTTTCTCAATGCCCTCTTGGGTCCCTGGTGAGCCCATGCTGCCTGCAGCAGAATGAGGAGGAGTGGGCAGCAGTCATGAGCAGAGGAGGAGCACATGGAGCAGAGGAGAGGTGATCTGACAGGCCACTGTGGTAATTCGCAGGAAAACAGGAGAGATCATGTCCTGTGCTGCGGTCCCAGCCCTCACCCTCACAGCCGGGGTGACGCCAGCAAAGTCATATTGTGCAGCCAAGGGGCTCAGCGCGACTCAGTGAGGTCACAACTATGCGCTAAGGAAAGAGAGAGAAAATACCTTTTATTTTATCTAGTACCCATAGAACGCTGTCCTTAACACAGCCCCTTGGGCCAAGCTCCTATAGCTGTTGTGTCTCTTTGAAAGGCTTTCTGAAACATAGCCTTAATTTGTATAAATTAGTTTGGACAGAGAAAACCACATGTGTTGGGACCCCTCTTTGTGAGACTGAAGCTATGACTGAAACTCTGACCAATGCCGGATTTCCATGGATGGGAGGGTTTATTGGGGCTGGGGTGAGTTTTTTAAACCTTTATCCAAATAGCATCATGGTAAACACCCTGCTCAGGTGATCGTAAAATTAACCACTGTTCAGAAAGCAAAGATACAGCCACTTCAGGAGACACAAGGCACAACACCACTGTGCCTGTGGTTTGGAACACGGCCAGTAGAAGTGGGTTAGTAGAGAGGATCTCAACCTTCACCTATCAAAATGTCCTATTTTTTATAAGACACATAATTCCTGTTCTCAGGGCTATTTACCTTTTTATTTTCTCTCTAATCCTGCCAATAGGGCTGGGCAAGTGAGGAGAGGGAACCCCAGCCCCTTGCAGCAGCTGTGATGAAGGGGTGGTAGTAGGGGTGGGATTACATCACAGAATATGGGGGACAAATATAGAATTATTCTGCTTTTTATCTATAAATGACATCGGTATATTGCATAGATTTGTCCTTGCAGTAGATGTCAGATAGCAAAAAAATCAGAGTAGCTGAAGGAAAAGGAGTCAGTACGTGGTTGTGTGGTGGTAATACCAAGGTAGCAGTCAGAGCAGGTGCAGACCTCACACTAAAGGCACCGTATGAATAATTGAAGGTGATTGTCCACACCCATATCACGGTCTGAGAAAATTCCCATACAAAGAATTAATTCTGTGGAGAGTTATAGTTAATATGAGCAAAATCAAACTGGGAAGTAAAAGCGAAAGTTGAAATGAAACCATTATATTGTTCATGAAGGTTGCTTCGACCACCACCAATGCATTTTGCAGCAGAGATTTTTGTGCAAATGCAATCAAGCGCAAAAAGGGTAGCACAGGAATGAAATTTGAACCTCCGAATATCACTTGAATTGGAGATCACTTCTGTAGCTGCAGAAGCAACACCGGGAGGCTGCAAACTAAAGAAATGTTTGTATAATCCAGCAACTATTTTACAGCACATTTGTCCTCTAAATGAGCAGACTAAGCCCATCCTGAGTTATTGAAGAAATCACCGTTTTGAGAATGAGCAGCCACTAATTGACCGGCTTCTTGTCCCCAGCTTGGTAATCACTCTTCATGTACTGCCTCTCCTGATGACCAGCAAACTGTCTCCAGCCTTCTGGTTGTCAAGAAAATTGTGACAAGGCAAATGTCAGATCATGTGGAGCCTTCTGAATTTTTTGACCCCTTCAATCTGTTTTCCAACCTGGGTATGGCAAAAAAACCTGTGCTGGACTAATTGGTTGTCTCTCTTCTCCGGGCACTGGATGAAGACCAGGCACATAGTCTGACTCGTTCAGATTAGCAGCATCCTCTCTTTCACAGTCCTATGTCCTTATGTCAACCCCTGTGTGTCATACTGGTAAAGTTCCCTTTTTTGCCAAAGCTGGAGCAGAAGATGTTGAGGTCCTACAGCGTTTTAGCTACTGGAGCTCCTGTGCAGCTGATTGGAGCAGTGTGCAGCAGGGGCTGCAGCATATGTATGAGTCTAGCAAAAAAGAAGTATGATTCAGCTTCGTCAAAACACAAGATATTGCAGCTGCTGGGAGGAAGTGATAGCTTGAAAATGCTGCACTTCCATTTTTTTGTTTCAACCAATGCACTATACTTTAAGGTACAATATATTTGAAATGACCCTACGTAAACATTGATCTTGATTTCATTGAATTGCCCTACTCTATGCTCTGTAGCTGTTATCCTGGACAGTGGTTTTCCTGGGCTTTCTCTGAAATTATTTCTTGCCATTGGCAGTAACACAATATGAGAATTATGGCGTTCGATATGCTTTTTAAACTGTAGAGACAGTTTTACTCTGGAAAACTGGAAAAAATTCCATTTGGAAACCATAGAGGAAAACTCTATGAAAATTTAGATTAGTCTTCTTTCCAGTGTCACCTGGCTTATTCCTTTTCTTTTGGAAAGCAAAATCTGGTTAATAGCACTGGTTTCAGAAGGACATTTTATTATTTTTCAATTACTCTTGCCATTTGCCTAAGATTTGGGGGTACTGCAGAGCCCTGGGAGAGGGGTACCCCAGAACTCTAGGAGAGCACCAAAACTTTTTTTCAAATGATTTATGAAATGGGGATTGGAGTGCACTACATTTCCTACATACTTCTGCCAGTTGCGATATTTGATTGTCAGCAATCAATCAGACTTGAATTTGGTGATCTGGGGAGGAATTAAAATACAGAACCGTACGTGCTAGGAGGTGGTAGTATTGTGTAAAACTAGCGGGGAACCTTGTAGCAAAATAATCCCCAGACTTCAGAAAATGTGGTGTTGTAGTTGCACTTTGCTGGCTGCCTTTTGTCATTTGATGCCAACAAATACGGACGTTTGTGCGTGGATAAATAATATCTAAAAATAATGGGAAATGTCCTATCTGTGCAGTCACCAGCGGGCTCCATCCCCATGGTGAGCATTCCTCATGGACTCAGTGCAAATCCCTGAGCCATTGTTGGAGGTCCAAAGTCACCAGCAGCATGGCAGGACACGGGAATGAAATTTGAACCTCCAAATATCTCTTGAATCACTTCTGTAGCTGCAGAAGCAACATTGGGAGACTGCAAACTAAAGAAATGTTTGTATACTCCAGAGGGTGGTCTTGATGGAAGGTGGTCTTGATGTCAGCTTCTGATGACAACAAGTAAAACATGACACAAACTGCTGCTCCGAATACTGAGGCAATATTGGTTCCTGTCCATGGCCACGTGGTACAGACCAAACCCATGACCCCCAGTTGGAAGACACTGTTTCGGGTGATAAGGTGGCAGATGCCACCGCCTCCTTCTAAGTCTTTTGCTGAGCTGTTGCACAGTGCTGCGTGGTTGATCCATCAGCAAAGGTACCAGGCAGCACATGTCCAGAAGAGGCAAGCAGCAGGAGGTAACCTCAGGGAGACTTCAGAGCCCAGACCCACTGGGCATTGCGGCAGGAATCATTCTGTAGCTGCAGTCAGTTTTTCACAGACACCAAATTCATTGTCTCTCTTTGAATGCGTTTGCAACAACTTGCATGTAAATAATAAAAGCCCTGTGCATTCATCTCTCTGTAAGGAACAAATGTGCGCTTATGAAAATGCAGGTGGTAACTGCTAGTGAGCTGCCAGGGTGACCCTGCCTGTCAAAAGACTTGTGCATCACAGCTTTAAAGGGTGGGATATTGAGAGAGAGCACAGGGGAGGGGTAGAGGATCTGCAGTAACAATCTGGAAAAGCTCCTGTTTTACCTGAGAATACTACAAAACTCATCTCACCCTCTTGTATAAACACAGCAGAACTTTTTTGAGTGTACAAACCTACACTGCATTTTCATTTAAGCATTAAAATTCAAGGTCTAAATACGTAGTTTGAATTTGGAGATGAGTATATGCACATTGCAAATGTAGATATATCTTGCTAAGTACACAGCCCATAAAATATGTAGTATAAGATCACTCATTTATTTAAAGACGCTTTTTACTTCAGATGGAAAATGACACAAATCTAAATATTACAATGCAAAGTAACGTGTAACTGTCTGTATGTTATAGCTTTAACACTATACTTTTGATGCAGAAGAGGTATAGCAGCTGCACTTTAATTTCAAGCAAATTGATCCCAGATGTAAATGTTCTTTTGTTCCATGGAAGATACTGCACAGGTAAAGCAAATATCATTGGTTTATAGTCCAACAGAGTGTTGCAACAGGATCCAGCCTCTTCTGCCTGGGCACGTATAAAAGCCTGGTGACTGCAACAGAGTAGGATGCCTGAAAAGGATGCTGTAAAAAAAGACAGCTTTGCTTTTTACCCTTTAAGAATACAACAACCAGTGATCTAAGTAGCTGTTTTGAAGCGAGGGAAGCTTCTTGGCTTGTCAATTATCCTGCAGGCAAAAATCTAAATTTGGCTTGTTTTCTGTTTCTTTTGCTTCCCGTTTTGTACAATTCTTTTTCTCCCATTGTATTTATGTTTGGCATAAAAGAAGAAGATGTATTTACTGACTCCATAAGCCACTCCTTTCAAAGTAAAAATAATAGTAGTAATTGTGCTTCATTTTGCCTGGAGATACCCCATCATCAGTGGCACCATGGACAACATCAGTGGCACCATGGACAATGTATAAATAGCATAATAGTTTCTTTACCATCCCCAGCATATAGAAGACAGTAATGTCCAGGTATCCTACTGTCACAGCGCTTCTTTTCTCCAAGGAGGAGACACCCACAAAAGACGGTTACCCCATTGCTGCTTCCAAGCACCAGAGCTCAATGAAACACACCTCCCAGAGCTTGGTAAACTCATCCAGAGGCACAAGACCTCTCTGAACAATTATTTTTCCTTCTTTCGAGTTACAGATATAGGACTATATTACCTGTGTGGGATCTGGCTGTGCAATCTTTAGGTGAGGTCTGCACATGCTTTTGCTCTGGTTTCATGAAGGCTGTGATTTAGTTAAACTGGAGGGATGCTGTGTTTGAATGTTTCTACATCAGTATGGTTTAAATTGATGTGAAACCAATTGAAGTTAAACCTTTGACAGCTTCTCTGCTGGATAGATACATGAATTTAATGCTGATTCCTTATGAATCTATCTAGGCAAATCAGCACACAAGTTCTGCACTGTATACATGTCCTTTCAAATCCCCAAATATCTGAATAAAGGCATATGTAACATATGAAAAGGTGTTACTGAAGGGCAGGTACTAGACCAAGCTGTGGCAGTTCTGCACAGCGAGTACTTTTTTTCCCCATACAGCACAGAGATTCGACTGAATCTGTCACAGATGTTTGTAAGATGTGTACAACCTTATGTAGCAACTTCTGCAAGTATTTAGCAGTAAGACATATTGACTGTATTCTGAAGTCCTTAGTCAGACGAAACCTGCCCAGAGGTCAATGTGAATCTCGATTAATCAATTTATTCAGAAAGAGCTCACTGTTTCTGTGTGTTTTTGAAGCACATACCTTTGAACAGAATACAAAATTAAAATTAAATTCAGGCCAGGACATGGGAAGATGCTGTTAATGTTTGGCCATGTGACCTGTTCCTCTCTGGGATCACAAATGGCGTTACAGAGGAGGAAATGTTAAATTTTCCAGTTGCAGGAGGAGGCTGGAGCAGGAGCAGAGACAAGGATGCATTTACCGAGAGGAGGTGGCAGCATGCACTCAGCCCTGGCTGCTTGACAGAACTGCTGTATAATAGCAGGGCACTTACCTCAAATCATAGGTTGTGAAAACTGACATTTCCATTCAAATTACTCCAATAGCCAACTGTTCCCTGGTGCAACTTCTTCTGTAAGTGACACGGTGACAGTGATCCAGGAATTTAACTTGCTGTTGTCTCGTTCCAAGTGTAGTTATGAAGTTTGTGACATGCATTAGGAGTATGGCTCCTGGTCGCAGCCAGTGCTTTGTGTGTCTGTGTGATTAATCACAGGTCGAGCACAGAGCCCAGGAATTTTTGTCAGCTAAGGATAGCTGTCCCTCCTGCTGTGGACTGCTTCGTACTGACTCCTCTCCTCCTGGTTTCCCATTGTCTGATTGAAAAGCTACTGCTCCATTGAAGATTTCCTGGCATCTCCTGGTTTCTTGAGATTTTTTTTCATGTGTCTCCTTAATTACAATGAGCAGATCATCTGTTCTTGACACATGAATACCTGATGGTACTCCTCTCCTCAGGGATGCCTTTTGGATTCCTTTTTTTTTTAATTCTTGACTTCCATTGCAAGTTACCTTTTACATATCTGTCTAACCTTTTAAGCAGGAAACCTTTTCTGTTCATAAGTAAGCCAGCAGATTCTGTGATTTGATGTCAGCATATACTTTTTGCCCAACTTTATTTCTGTGTTACATGGTCAACCATTAAACCCCCTCAGTTTGCGGCACTCTGCAAAAGATATCTCCAGATTCCAGTGTTTGGTGCTGGAGCCAAAGTATTTCACAGTGAATTACCTGCCTATGCCTTAGAGGCTCCTGGACAAATCAACAATCTGCTGCCACTGCTAAGCAAGGCAGTAAAACTCAAGGTAGATCCTTTGTGTGCTGTAGTGGCAGCTTTCAGAAGAAGGTCCCAGGACCCATCCAACAGTCAGGCTGGTATGGCCCTGTGGAGCTGGGAGAGATCAGGATATGGTTGGAGTCAGGCTGTGGGCCCCCTTTTTCTACCTCACTTCTCTGCAGAGGAGCTGGACGAGGACATGGGTCCTACTTGAAGCTAAATATGCACCTTGTAAACAAAAACAGTGATGGCCCTGAGCCCCAGCCCTGATCTGAACATCCTCAAGCTTGAACACTATCCCCATCTGGATCTCAACATGGCTTACAATCATCTTCCCTCAAAACTCATTTTTGTAACTTGATAACCAGCAAATATATCAATCAGTTATTAAGGAAAATGTAATTATTAAGTCATGTTTACCTATAATTCTTGGAGAAAAATTAGGCCTCATTATTGCTGTTGCGGTCACAAGAGTAATTAATGTAGAAATTTTACAGTGAATTCATTACTTCCTTGGACGGGGAGCAACTCTAACCATATTTTGCAGAAAAGCTCTCAGAAGGATTAAAAATACAGGGCGTGCTAAGTGACCATGAGTCATAGTGTTCACCGCTTGACAACAATGGTCAATAAACCAAATACATTGACTGTTGATTTGACACCATGCACCATCCACGAATGAAGACATTCTGTTAAATTAAGAATATTCCATAATTTTCAAATTAAAGCCTTACAGAAATATTGCGTCTCAAATGCTCTGCAAAATGATGTATAATCAACATGCTCAGGGGTCAGTTATTAGGGATATATGTTATCCTGGAATATCAAACTACACAAAGCTTGCACTTTGTTTTTCTTCCAAATTCCTGGAATTTGATTCTGATCCTGTTTGTTGTGATTAAACCCCAGTCAGCAAAGAAGCACCACACAGCTGCCAACCCCCAATGGGAGAAGGGAATCAGAAGAATAATAGTGAGGAAAATTTGTGGGTTGAGATAAAGACAGTTTAATAAATAAAGCAAAAGTTGTGCACACAAGCAAAGCAAAGCAAGGAACTCATTCATTATTTCTGATCTGCAGGTAGCTGTTCAGCTGTCTCCAGGAAAGCAGGCTTCCATCACATGTCACTTGGGAAGACAAAACGACATAACTCTGAATGTTTCCTACCCTTCCTTCTTCTCCCAGCTTTGTATGTTGAGCATGTTGTCGTATTGTATGCAAAATCCCCTTGGTCAACTGTCACAGCTGTGTCCCTTCCCAGCTTCCCTGGGTTTGGATTATGACTGTGCTAGGTCTTCACCAAAACCATTTTTCTTAACACTAATTTCATGTCTTCCTTCTCATCACCCATCATCCCAACATTTCCTTTAGCTGAGTCATCTTCTGCACATGGTTCCCTTTGGGTTTGAGCTAAGTGTTTGAAAGCAACGGGAGGTGTCCACTGGGCAATGCTCCCTCTGGGGTTTAGGTCATGTGCTCTGCTACTTGGTTTTCATTTCTGCTGTTGGCCCTGAAACAGCCCGATTATCTGCAAAGGTTTAAAAGCCCATGAAAGCTTCTTCAATCTTCAGAGATGTTGTGTTGTTGCACTGTGACAAATGTTCTAGTATTAGCTGGCCGTGGTTGGGGCTTTCAATAATTTCCTTTTAAATATGACTATGATTTTCATCCTGCAAAGAAATGCAGCCTCGTTTGCAGACATGTTTTGTTTGCGTTCATTTTTTGAAGACACATCCTTCTCTTGAGAGAAGGTCTGACTAAGACTGTGGAAACTGCGGCTAAAGCAAAGGTGGGGATTAGCTATATCTGAACCCAAAACTTTCTAAAATTTTACTGTTCTAGCCTTAAGAAAGGAAACTGCAATGTTACCCACCTGGGGCAAGTCAGGGTACTTCTGAATGAAAAAAAAGGTACTGTCTTTATTTATTCTTTACCCATACCTGGAATCTCCAAATAATTTATGTATGTTTGTTTCAAAGCAGTTCCATGATACCATGGATCCTGAACTACATCTGGGACTTGATAGCCAGCTTAGTGCTGTTGAGCTGACTCAAAATATCCTTTTGATACTAAATATTTCCTCACACTTACAGAAGGGCTATATCGATACAAGCAACCCTAAAACCAGGAAACATAATGAGAAAATGATCTACTTGCTCTGTTCCCTTCAGTGGCCCTGCTTTGAATATCATAACAAAGGCCGCAAGCAGTACAGTTTCTTGATGCAAGATGGCTCTGGATATTGTTGAGCTATCATATCCCTGTGAGAGGAGTCATGCCATCCTCAGGAAGAGGAAAGACCCCATCTCATTCAAAGCCCACTGCTCCCAGTGCTGCTAGAAATACAAAATATTGGGGGATCCATCCACCTTGCACAAGTATTTGTAGGTGCCACACAACCCTACAGGGAACTCCTGGTTGTCTAAAGGTACTTTAGCACAGAGCAGAAATGCTAAAAAACATAAGGACCTCCCAGAAAAAATACTAAGGAAGTTTGTCCTCAAGACTGTCAAAGAAAGAGTGCAAAACAACTGGTGCACAGAAAAGAAAAGTTTAGGGCGATGCAATGTTTGCAATTACTGTTATACACGCCATACAAACTTTTGATGAGAAATAAAGAAAACCCAACCAGTTTAGTGAATATTAAGCTACTTTCCGAAGGTTTGAGGAATATCACTTCCCCTGTTGTGAGAAGTAACAGCTTTAAATCCCCCAGGGTTTGTCCGAAGAGAGAAGCATGGGTACTGGTTTTGCGTTGAAGGAGATATGCTGAAAAAATAGTGGCTTTCATTAACGTGAATCACAGCAGAAGTAACAAAAAAGTGCTTTGATACAATGGTAAATAGAGGATTAACTGTGCAGTGCTGTCTTTTTTTTTTTTAATTCTGCATGTCTCCTATTTGTTTTGTGTTTGTTCATTATGCCAGCAATAAAAGTGATGTTTGGTTGCTACGTGAGAAAGTGTGCTAAAAAAGGGCTTTATAGTGCCCAGAGCCTGTTTGTCAGCAGGTGACTACTGTGGGGAGGGATAGAGGAGAAAGCATGTCTTATTGTATTTTCAAGGACTGAAATTTAATGCTGAGAATTTGATTTTTTTTTCTTATCAAAACTTTTATTTCTGTAATTGTGAGCATGCGCATACACCCCAAAAAAAATATACAGCTCATCCAGCCTTGCAGGGCAGGTTATTTATAGAAGATCTCTGCCTTTTGTCAGATTGGTGGGCTAACAATGTTCTTCCAGAATAAACCCTGTTCTGTGCAGCAGAAGGGGAAGAGTCCTGCGGAGAGTGTGGGCATAAGCTAATGTCCACAAGACAGAAAGGGCTGTGGCAGAAAACGCTGCTGAGCAAAATCCACAACAATCTAATCATGATCTCTGGTAGTCAGTGAGAGCTGTGGGAGAAGACGTTGTATAAAGCAGACACATCCAGGAAATAATGTCTGTCCAGTGCAGCCAGATGGAGTGGGTATATCCTGACAAAGCATTTATTTTAATAAATGTTCAATTAAAATTATTTCTGTAGTACGAGCATGGTCCAGAAGTAGTATGGGAATTAATCAGATTGCTGATATAAACATAATTGTGCACTAGTTAAGAATGACTGTTATAAAAAAATAAATCTTAACATTTCTTTAGGGTTATTTTGTATATCTGTAAACCAGAAAGTGTTATTTCAAGCTATGCTTTAAAACAATATTTTTAAAATTGTAGCTCTTTTTTTCACAAAGGTATGACCCATGACAGCTCTGGCTCTTTCTGCTTTCTATGTCCATGCATTGCATCAGTAATCTGTAGTTTTATATAAATACAGTAACTGAGGAAAAACTCCACTAGAAACGTTTGTCTGTAATAGAACATATATACTGTCTAATGAAAAGTCTATGATAGCAGAAATCTCAAATGAACAGAGGAAGATTTTCTGGTGTATAACTTGGTATAACCCCATTTGTGTGCAAATTTGTGGGTATGTGAATCCCATATTAAGTGATGAGGGCTCTTCACGCAGGTAAATTGTGTACGTGCTTAAGTATTGCCAGAGACTGCGCCCTAGCAGCCACTTAGCAGCAGGTTTTTATTTTATTAGTTACAACTTGGTCTTCATCCTACTGTGAGTTTGTTTATCGAAATGCGATGTGTGTCTTAGGTTAAAGTTTTGGGAGTGTGCCTGTGGTGTGTTTGTAGTCTTTGTGTTTGAATTGAAGGTGGAAGGCACCTGAAAATAAGCAGGAGTTGGACATATAGGTGGCAGGGATGGATCTGACACTTATTAGCAGAGAATCTGGAAATGCTAGAGCTGAAAAGGTTAAGTTCACAATATATTTTAAAATGAGGCACAGCATTTGTCTGGCAAAATAATGCAATATGTTGTTTCGGTTTTTTAAAAGGTGCTACATTTAGTTCAGTAATTACGCCTGAGATGGCCACTCATATATGTTTTCCATGTATTTTGAACTTTTTTTCTGCATACACTGAGGTGATGATGTTCAATGCACACAAACACTTCTGAAAAGCAGACACTGAGTTTCACACGCTGGTGTGTCCAACAGTGTGTGTCTTTTTGCACATGCCACCACTCACTTTGCTCTGTTTCCCGTACTGCATGTGACCCACAGCCGGTGAGAGCTGGCAAACCAAACTGCTCTGGTCTCACAGAGACACTGTCCTGCAGCCCATGCTCCTGTCCCAGCTCCAGCACCCAGGCCAATAGGTGTCTGGCTGCCTCTTCCTGGATGGGATGATGAAAGCGTATGCAGTTACACTGTGATGGGAGAAAGTCAAATTTAAGCTGCACATAGTCAATAAATCTTAAAACAGCTGAGTATTTCTAGAAAAAAGGTGTTGGAGAAGTGTCTGTGACCCAGAAAGAAAAAGCTTTAGCAGTGTCTAAAATCCTGGAAGTTTTTTTTCCTGCCACATCTCCTTAACCTGCTGTTAAGGAGCCTTTGAGGCTGCTTCATATCTTCCTTCAATGCTGTCACCCAGGGTGGGCATCCAGCACAAAGAGGACCAAAACCCCAGGCTGCCCCTGTTCATCGGAATGTTCCCCTGGTGAGGTGGATGCAAAGCATCTCAGGAAACTCTCGTTCATTGCCAGTACATCCGGCTATCTGACACCAGCGCTTATTGCTCCACTGGAGCTGCAGAGCTGGCCAACCCACCAGATTGTCTCCCAGGGTATTTGTCATGCACACCTATAATCACACTGTTGACTCCAGGGTGTTGCAGGAATCCGGTTCCCTGTTGGCCGTTCTGATGAGGGCTAACACAGGTTGCAAATATTCAATGTTGAAATTCAAGCTGCCAGTGCACATAGGGGAATGAAAACAAGAAAAAGGTAAACGTCGGAATAAATTTAAATAAGAAATCTATTCAATTAAATAAAAAATTATTTGTTTTTTGCAGTACCTGCAAGCCAAGTTGCTAAAGAGCAGTCGTGAAGGTGCTCCCATGTGTGAGTAGCTACATGCCGGAGCAGTCCTCAGGAGTGTGCTGTGCTCATAGGTGAAACGCAACATGTGATTCTTCTCCAGCTTCAAGTCTAAACATTTTATTTATTTGTGACAATATTCTTCAAATATATTGAATAAATATTTCAGATAATACTGTTGCTTTACATTTTCTAAATATTGTTAAAAATAAAACATGCATCAATTTAAATATTACACATCGCACAAGCAAAAGCACTATACAGATGTGAGTTAAAAAACTAGAGCTGTATTTTATTTTTCAGGCCTCTAATAAAGTTCATGGCTCCATTACCGTATATGACATTGTTATACAGCTTCCAATTTCTTCTGAATTTGCTCATGAGAAATGCCTTAACATTGAAATCATCACATCAAGTATTAAAAGGTTTTGTTGTTTTCGCCTTTCACTCCGTACAGAAACTAAGTGCAAGGTATTTGCCTTTTAAGTCAATGCATCTCTCCAGTCATTACAAAATAGGAAATAAATAAATAAATAAACAAACAAAAAACCCAAGGGCTTGTAATTTAGTACTAGAAAGTTAATTCAGGAGACCTCTAACCTTCACAGTACCACGTGACTATTGATTTTCAATATTGCATGGGTCTGTGCCACCCTAAGCGTGTAGTTCAGCAGATTCAGAACAGTTTTTTCCTTATCAGTTCAGTCCCCGAGTACTTGTGCATTAAGACAACAAATACTGGCAGCTCCCAGCCTGTCACATGGCGGCCTGCTCGACGTGCCGGGTTTCTAATGAAGCTGGACTGTTGGCAAACACACCGTGGTGAGGGCCTCCTCCAGCCCCCTCCCAGCTCTTGAGGGTTGTGCCGTGACCAAGGACCGACTCGGGTCAGGGGCAGCTGGTGGGAGTAGAGGTCTGCAGTGGGCGGTCCCAGGAGGGGGAGCCTGAGCATGTCTGGTGCTAATGTGAAGTCTCCAAAAAATCCACTGCCTCCACACCAAGCATTTGTATTTAACATTTAGTTACATTCCCCACATTAATTTGGGGATTGTAAGGTATCTGAACCTGGTTTTCCTCTCCCAAGAAGCAAATGAAGATGGAAATAGTAGTGATGTTCCAAGACACTCTGAACTCTGATGCCTGGATTATGCAGTAATACCAGGACATGCTAGCTTAAACATCTTCCTCCTTTTGTAATCACCAATTAGTTAAATCAGCAGTGGTGCCCAGGCTGGTGAGCTGCAGGCCACGTGCACAGCGTCCCTGGCTCAGATGAAGATGTATTTTAGCCCGCACACCTAAAAAACACACTTCAGCCTTCCCTCTTCCTCCCAGCTTTATTGATTATTGAAAATGTTACATCCCGGGGAGGAAAATGTCATTGCTTTAAATACCAACATTAACAGTTGATAAAAGTTCTTTTTCACCGAGACGTGTGTGATGAAGAAAAATTAAACAATGGAAAAGACAGAAAAATATATGGAATCTGCCAGGAAAATAAAAAAAAACCCCAATATTTGTGTGTTAATTCAACCGAGAAAGAGCTTCACTCCCTTAAGTAAGTGGCTTAAAAGCAAACATGTCTTGTACTGGACTTTTTACTGGAATGGTGAAATATATAATGAAATTCAACAAGGAAATTGGAAAAACAGCCAAATTGGTGCAACAAAGTGGTTAATAGGATCATTAGCCTACTCGCTGTATTTTTTTGGACATTGTGTGCCTGTACCGTAGTCCTCGAGAGCAGATTGCAGGAACAGGCTGACAGTTACCCGCTAACTCAGCAGTGCTGGGTGCAAACTGCCATCTTCCTGTGGATTTACAGCTGCCACTTCTGCTACTTCAATTAGTTCTATAGCACACAGATGTTGCTTAAATGTTGCTGCTAATGATACTGCAATAAGCGTAAGATTCATGCCATATTTTGAGGCACGTAAATTTCTCAAGTGGCACAATTAAAGTGGAAATATTAGGTGGGGAGAACTTGGCAGTCTCTCCAACTTGGAAAGCGCACCCGCTATGCAATAATGGGTCAAAAATTCATTCAAGTTTTACTGCTGTTCAGAGTTTTAAAAGACTTTTCACAGTTGAATGCAAAGTAGTAAAAAGCAGAGTATTAGGAAATGAGAATGCTGTTCTGTTATTTAGACATGACTTTTAATTTCAAATTGAAATCACATGCTTACCTTCGCCGTGAGGGCTGCATGTTGCCTCGCCACACCGCCAAGATGCAAAAAGAATAAATAAAAAGTTTTCATTAATAGTGATTTAATTGCCGTGGCTGCACGAAGGTTCAGCATGGCCGTTATATTAGCTGGAGGGGGGGGAATGTGGAAAAAAATGGTTTCCCAAATCACACACAGAGACAGCATCAATCATTTCAGAAGCCAGATGTAGCCTCCAAACTGCAGCCTGACAACACATCTCCTGTTTGTGCAGCCACCAAGCAATTATTCTTTCCATTATATCTCCCAATGACAGATCTCCAAACCCAGGGCTGTAAAAATTAGAGTTTGGGCTTATACAGTTGTGTCAGGTCTTAAAAAAAATAAGAAAACTTATCATGGCTGCAGTGTTTATGAGTTTGTCAAAGTACATGTACATAATTTTCATCAAAATTTCTTTTACCTCATTTCCAATCCTTCAGGATTAGATTTATCAGCAGCTCATTCAGGGAGAGCTCTGTGCATGCGTCCGAGCAGCTTTTCCACCTGCGAGCAGGACTCCGGAGGGGAGCCTGTTGGGTTGGCTCTGGCTGTGAAACATGTAAGCTTTCTTTCATCCTACATATTTCTCTTGTTCAAATTGTTTTTAATGTACTGCCTCGAGTGTCCAACAATTTGAGGTGTAGTTTTTAAAAATGGGTTTACATCTCTTTCTTGTTTGGGACATACATCATTGCGAATGGATTTTAGTGGGAAAGAAGTACTGGTGGCAGCACTAAACCAGGAGGCAAACCCGAAGACAGATAACTGAAAATCCAAAGATTATTTCCATTTAGCATTTAATTTATTTATACTGGGGAAAGATGAACGGACAAACACTGATTTTGAAACTTCCAGTATATACAGTATTTAAAGGATGAAGCTGAATATTAGGAGAAGCAATCAATAGCAAACTAAGGGTGCGCCAGGCCAGCGAGTATCAGTGCTTTGTATCTAAATTACTGATTTTCTACCATGGTGCCTGAATGTTTCCATTCCTCTGTGTGTTTCTGTCCCACTCCTGGTTTGGATTATTTAACAGCAAATCTTACAGATGTCAGTTTTGTCTTGTTCCAAGGCAACAAGGACAATGAGTTCCAGCTGACCTCAGGACAATGAATCTTGCAAGGGTGCAGTGTGTGTTTTATACCAGCGGTGAACAGCTCCCGTGTAATTGAGAGAGAGGGAAATGTCACCCTCGCCTCGCTGTGGACATGGCACTGTCTGTGTGCAAAGGCAGCCCCAGACCCTGCAAATGAACTCAGGAACTCCTCCTTATTTTTTTTACCCCCTTTTTTTTTTTGCTTCTTTTTTTTTTGAGCCCAGCATTGTGCAGACCAACGTGCCAGAGGAGGAGGTGGCAAGTGAGACAGACATGGACCCCAGCAGAAGGGGTCCACTAACCAATTAACCAAAACGTGTTCTCTTTTTGTGTCCTGAATCACACCTATCCACCCCACACTGCATTAGGAGAAAGTATATTTTATTAATAGATTTGTTGTTCCACAGCTGGCCTGTCCACTACAGAAAATCATTAGATTTCAAACAATTATTTCCCATTGAACTCTCTTAGCTGAATAAATACTGTTTCTGTGAATGGCCTTTATGCTGAGGATCAAATGGGTTTGGTTGCTGATTGCAGGATACTTGGTTTGCACTTGCGATGCGAGGTGTTGGGCTCAAGTTGATGTGAGGTACTCAGTGTACGTCAAAGTCCACGACTTTTTGCAATAACATTACAAAATTGCCTTAATCCTACAAACTGCTCTTTCCTTGCTATTTATCAGGATGTGGGCTGTTCAGTAGAAGTCTTCTACTGGATACGGAAAGGTTATATGGAAAATCTTTTGAGCACCAAAAATGAGCAATTCACCCCAACTGAACTCAAGCCAACATGCCAGAGCATCCATCAATTGTGACGCTGGCTGGTCCCACCACTTCTGCCACCCCCAGCATCCACCTCTTTCCCTCATTAAAAGCACTGACATTGCAAGTGGCCAGAAAACATAGGGATTTTGGCCAAGGCATCGTGATTTTTGTAGGGCAGAGTGAGAATGGCTGCAATAGTGTCTGAACCCCACTGACCTCTCTGTTACTCTCAAGGATACCTCTCTGTCTTCCCCAGACCCTTATTTATTTATTTCAGCTCTACTCCAAAATTCCCAAAATTCCTGCTGCTGTTATGGCACAAGCAGGATCCCAGTTTCCCCCACAATGTGCATGTATTTAGTAATTGTGCTGATCCAAGTAAGCAGGACGTTGATGCTCAATGCTTCCCGTGTTTCCAGAAGATGCTCAGCGTGTCCTGCCTCACTGTAAACCAGCTTGTGCCAAGCTGCCTCTTTACAAAATGCCATTAGATATGCTACTAACCAGGAGCCCTCAGTATTAACTATTTTATTCTCTCAGTGAATACAACTATTAATTTCCAAATACTTATCCACAATTTCCCCTTTAAAAAAGTGACCGGCCTTGATAAATATGGGTACTTCGACCTTCATCTTGCAGCAATGTAACTGAAATTTTATTTTGGCAAACTGAATTTGTTTTAAAACTAAATCTAAAATTAGGAACAAATATCAAACAAAACTTTCAATGCCAGTTTTCAGGAGGAAGTCTGCAGAGGTCTCTGATTTTTATTTGTGAAAGTGGGATCAGCATGTGATGATGATTATATGGGACAAGAGGAAATGGAGTCAAGATGCACCAGGGGAGGTTTAGATTAGGTAGTAAGAAAAATTTGTTTATTGAAGGAGTGGTGAAGCATTGGAACAGGCTGCCCAAGGAAGTGGTGGCCTCCATCCCTGAAGATGTTAAAAAAAGCGTGTAGACATGGCACTTTGGGAGGTGGTTTAGTAAGCATGGCGTTGTTGGGTTGACAGTTGGACTTGATGATCTTATAGGGCTTTTCCAACCTTAATGGTTCTATGACTCCATGGATTTCATAAAAAAGAATGCTATTTCTCTATCTAATTTATTGTTTCTGTGATTCATCAAAGCTTTTTGTCCTCTAACATATGAACAGTCACCTGTGATTTATGCACCACTGGAGTAAGTAGTTCCAAAATGGAGTAGAAAAAAAGTGACTTTGCTCTGAGTATCACACCCAAACTCTTTGTTTAAGGTACTGCAGCAGTACTGGAGCTGTAGCACACCACAAAGTTGCCATGGGATTGTGCACTGATTTACTCAGTAATGTTTTTTAGGGTGGGGAAAAAAAAGAAATCAAACCAAATCTGTGTGATTACCTTAGCAACCATCAAAGAGTCTTGTGTCAGACAGGTTGGGCCAGAGCAACCCTGGTGTAAACCCTCTCACCCTGCCATGAAGGGACATGGTCCCCAGCAGCCTCGTGAGGGCCCACCAGCAAAGTGGTATCTGAGCTTCCCAGATACCCTCAGGGCAATACAGAAAAGGCTTTTAGTTGCAAAGATTTCATCACTCCATCCCGCTCTGACTTTGGCAGTCTGTTTCTCATTTCACATACCCTCTGTAATCTATTATGATATATAGGCCAGTCTTATTTCCCCCCCCTCACTCCAGCCTATGTCCTCTTTCTATTTAGGAATTAATTATGATGGTATCTCATATAACTCATTAGTATCAATTAATTCTTTCCCTTTCATGATCTTATATAGCTAAATTAGATTGCCTCTTAGGAACTTCATAATCAGTATTGGACTCATTTAGTTTTACTTGGGCGCAAAGATGCAGAGGCTGGAAATGCCCCATCTCCTCTGATGAGGACAGGATTGATGTGATGGTACCACTATACTCCGTCTCCACTGTCCTCACTAGTTCTGGCCTCTGGCAGTGATGCAAGGCTTGGCCTCAGCTCACCCTTCATTCTGAATTTAAGCAGTCTCTTTTGTTATTATTTATTTATTTTAGGGCTTCATAGGTTGCTATTCTTCATTTATCAGAATGAATAAGAAATATCCTACTTCTAGCTATTGGCCAAACCATCGTGAATTATCTTCCCCTTAAACTCACCACAGGGACAGAGAGAAACATCGAGGGAGATGTATGTTTTCCTCATTTGTCCTAGTGGGGTGTTAACTTTGAAATCACAGCGTTGCTGGCATTCACATGTCCGTATTTAACTGCTTCACTGCTTACTGGCACATCGAATCCATTCAGGGAAAAAAAGCAGTAATATGATTGAATATATCTGGCAGGACCTGATATTCCCACTCATTTTGAATCTGATCCAGCAGCAGCAAAGGCAATTAAATAACAAGTTTTCTCTGGCAAAATGAGTTGCAAAATGCCCCCAGCTGCATGATGTAGGAAATACACCTTGATTTTGCTAATTGCTGTGCCTGTACCTTGTCGTGGTGGTATCCGAGGTTTGCATAACCCACTTTGTGTATTTCAAATAACCAAGCTGGGATTGAACTGAGGTATCCCTCACCACAGTGTGTTAGCCCAGGCTAACTTGTGTGCTGCCAAGGGGGGGTGGTTCAAAGTGAGTGGATTTGGCTTGTAGACAACATCAAACATAATCTACCTCTCTTTGGCCATGCACTGCTCTGGATGCTCCTGCGATAAGCCAGGGAGAATGTTCCATCCTCAGCCTTTCGCTGCAAATAAAGACCAGGCCGTTGTAGGTGCAGAATATCTTTAGGGAGACAGAAAGAAACAGAATTTCATGAGATCAGCCAGTGTCATCTTAGAGTCACACCATCCCAAGCTGAAACTGAACCGTGCCAGCAGTGGCACTGAGCAGCTGTACTCTGCTTTATCGCAACAAGACCAACAAAAAACTGGAAACTTTTTTAAAGATGAAGCTAAGAGGGAAAAAAAAGCAACATTAGATAAGTTACTGCAGATTGCAACACACACATGCTGGTGCATATCTGTGTCAAGTGAAGAAGGATGCTATTGCATCTCCTTTACATCACCTGGTACTAGAAATTTATTACTGAAAAAGCTATCCCTTTCACAGGACAGAGGTGGCCAACATAGACTTTTTCTACAGCAGCTTTGGGAAGGCCCTGGCTCCTCCTCAGAGGGACTGCTGGAAATGACTGTATTGATCCCTAATTTTATTTTTTTATTTTTTCCATATTCACTGACAAATCAAACAACAGAGCCAGTGACAGGGAGAGGCAACAGGAGGAGTCTGCTGGGAAAGCAGACATATGTGAAGTTTTTTAATAAGTAGTGTAAGGAGTGTAATTGCTAAATCCCAATTAATGCAGATGTGGGTCAAACAAAGGAAAAAGAAGGGTAGATTTCTGTGAAAGGAGAGTAAGAGTGAAAAGGCTAAGGCTTGAAGCATAACTTTGTTTCTGAATACATTCAGATTTGAAGCCTCCTCCTCGCACTGCTCCCCTGCCATCTGGTCACTCACCACCCTTGCCCTGGGTCCCAGCCCAAACCCCCACTTCATGGGGCTGGCAAGGGAGAAAAAAGAATGAAGAAAGAAAAAGGGGAAAAAAAGGAACCCAAAACTTTACGAGAAGGACAGAAAAATGTTTTGTTTTAAAATGCAAGGAAAGACAGAAAATTCAATCTAAAACTCATTTAGGATGACTTTCAAGTTTGATTTCTACTAAAAATGAAGGAAAACGTGCTGTCCTATCTAACCTTTCTGCCCCTCCCAGAACATCTGCTTATTCTCCTAAAGAGAGATTATTCCCATTATCAACAATTTTTAGCTGTTGTTCAAATCTAGGGGTTTTACTGAATAAGCACTTCCTGTGGCTAATCAGGGAGTTACCCGGTATTATTTCATCTATTTACATTCATGAATGCAATTATATTTCATAATCTGATTATGAGTTTTGTATCTTTATACAGATGAAAATGCTAAATGCGCATTTCTTTTTTTATTATGAGTTGACAAGTTCTTTTTAGATGAAAATAAAGAGTTCAGTAACACTACGATGAGGGCGACATTAATTTCATCAGCTACCAAAATAGCAATTGATGCAAAAGAGAGGCGTGTATTTCTCTACACATGTTCTGAACCTGAAGTTAATAAATTATGTTAATAAAGTTAATATGGAAAGAAGATATTCTTATTTATAGCCAAAAAATTGAATAGATTGCTTCTGATCATCACGTCCTTCAAGATACTAAAACCAGCAGATCTTATCCTTTCAAATCTGTTTTTTATTCATAGATAGGAAAAGGAAAACACATTTTCTGCTCTTCTAACTCCCAGTCATGTTTTTAGTTTTGAGTGAATTAGTCATTGACCTGAACTAGCTGAATACATTGAAATGGAAAAAAAAACCCTCCTTTCTGCCATTGCTGAAATCACTGTAACCAAGTTTATCACTATAGTAGACTCTGACTCCAGGTGCTGAGCTGGTGGCTTCTGCCAACTCAGAGGTCTCAACTGCTTTAAAACACTGTGAGAAAGCATCTTCAACCTAACATTTTTTTGCATTTAATCTGATCCATTTATCTAAGTTATGAGTCCCTACTCTCCTTCGTGTGGCAACCCTCCATGCTGACCCAAACTGATGGATGAAATGCCAGCCTCAGTCCATGGTAGGTCCATGCACCTTGGCCAAGCTGTGCCCGCCTGTAACTGTCCTTTGGTGGCAGCCACCAGCACCACAGCATTTATCATTGCAGAAGTATCCCAAAACTACTTGATCTTTGCAGTTGGTACATTTTGTACATTTTATTCACCTGGTATAAAGTCAGAGGGGTACAAGATACCCATGTGCAGCGTTTTGTATCTGCAAGTGTTGGTTCCCACCAGCGTCCTCCGCCTCAGCCCACCACCATGGCTTTATCCTGCCTTACCAGCAGCAAAACTTTCTGGGTTAGGGTTCTTATAGGCTTGCAATCATAAATATTTCATCTTCACATTAAAAATGTGGGGCAGAACATCATAGTCAGTGTCTGACTATGAAGAGGCTTTCTCTTTTGATCATGATGTCAGAAGAATGTAGGACAAGGTAGTTCTTCATTAAAGTAAAGAGAAAATTGAAGGTGATGATAGAAAACAATGTAAATTTGACCTGGCTGATGTCCAGTTGCGACTGCTGAAATGCTTGATTTATCATCCAAATCTACTTTTTCTGCTGTTGCTTGTATCTAAGCTTACTATAGGAGTGCAAAGTACAGGCAGTTCACACAAACCAGAACTATATATGTTGGCTCCCATTAAGAACAGAAAATTTCAGCACGGAAACAAAAAAAATCTTTATTTTCCTGTCTTTGACCCATATGCCATCCCTATAGTATGAAATTGCTGAGTTCTTGGTCTTGCTTTGCCACCTCCAGCAAACTAGCCATGGCAGATGAGACTGTTCAAGGGGAAGCATCCTCCCTGTTACATGGCTTGGGAGAAAAGACTGTCATGATAACGCTCCCACGGGTTACTTCCATAATATATTGAGGGTGGCACCTGGAGAGCATGAGCAGATTTGCTTCTGTTAACTGCTTGCCAGGTAAATTAAAAAAATATATCGCTTAAAAGCGTTTATTGCAAATTACTGCATTTACATCAATAATGTGTAAATAAGTGTCGCTAATTGCTCTGCTGCATATATTTATTATTTTTGAGCCATTGAAGTTTCTTGGTTGAAAGCAGAGCACTTCAGACATCTTATTATAAAGAGAGTTTTTCAGGGTACCATTAGGTTCCTAAAAATGCAGCTCAGTCTGCATTTTACCTTTGCTCAGGACAGGTCACACCTCAGGGCTGGGTTGCTGTGTTGTCTTAGCAAGTTCCTGGCGAAGGATGTGCAACTCTGGAGCAGGGACTAAGGTGGGCAAGGAGGGCTTAGCTTAGATCTCTGTAAAACAGCAAGTCTTCAATGTTGTCTCAGCAGGCTTGAGCTGGTAAATACTGGTTTAGAACTGAAAACTAAAACACCTATGAGTACTTTTCTCATAAAAAACAATGTTCATTTATTTTTATGTTTTGATAGATAGTAGGACTTTTTGAAAGGCTCCCACACAGCAGCCTTTTAAGGGTCTCCCATCCATACTTAATGCACGTGACATCCACCACAAACCACCACATATGGGCTGGCAGAAACAAATATAGCACAGAAGGAGGGTAAAGCACTTGTCTGCTGCACTTTCCCCTCTATCCTATCTGGGATCTGGCTCCTTTATCTTGTAGATGAGAACAGCAGTGTTTGCTTAGAGACTTCAGTGCTCAGTTTGCTGACCCACTGTAACGGCCTTGAGTTCTCACTCAACAGCAACATAAAGCCAACAGGAAAACCATCCTGCAAAATGGCATCCAGGAAGCAATGCAGCCTTGGGGCAGCTCAGCCTGATTTGGGATGCAATGTGGCAAAACTACCAGAATAATTATCTGGTCCCCAGGTCATGCAGATATGGCACTGTGGGCTGCAAATAAAGTAGAACTGAATGAGAAACACAGAGGCTGATGAATGGTTGAAGACCTCCATCCTTGCAGGAAAACCCGAACTATTTTTATCTGACATCCTTCTCTTATTAGTGTTTTATGAATATTTTTTCAGACAATTTAACTCATAAAATGTTCAGTAATAAGTCTCTACTATTTTCCTCCCTCCTCATTCAATAAAAAGGACTTATTCTGCAAGCATTTACTGCTGATACTACCACAATGTGGCTGAATAGTTGTATTTAGTGTCAAGACAGTGGTGCTGTGGGCAGAAGGGTCTGCTGTGGAGCTGTAGACTCCTTGTAGACAGAACTCAACGTTCAACCCTACTATGCTTCTTCCACTCCATCCTCGTACTTCTTTTAGGACAAACTTTTGTTCTAGCACTCTATTCTTCTGATAAATCTGGTTTAACCTTTTCTGCAGACTTGATTCCTTTTCTACTCCCTAGTCTATTCCCTGTTCTATTCCCTATTATTTCTATTGGTCATTCAGCCAATGGATTTTGTATCCAGTCAGTTATCTTCTAGATCTGCAACACAGGAGGATGATGATTTTATTACAGTTCTTTTACTACTGAGTTCCTTGTTCTCCTCAGCAGGAGCAGGACATTGGCTGCATGGACCTTCGGGGTTTTATTTTGATGTTGATGACTCTTCAGTTTCTTTAAAACTTGGGAAGAAAGGTTGTAACCAGGATTTATTTATTTTACAAAGCACTTACGGTTTCTGTTTTACTGATCTCCAGGAAGGAGAGAAGCCCTAAGCCCATCCAAAGCTGCTCTTGCATGCTGTGACCCCCACTGTCTTGTTCTAGTATTTATCTAAAAACGTACCCAATTGCCATTCCCATTTTAGGCCATGCTACATACTGGGTACATTTTGGAAACTTTTCTTCCAAATTAATTTATGTTCACTGTTTTCCTCACACAGAGAGTTTATTTGTTTAATTGTCTAAATCTATGAAATCACTTTGCTTTGGACCCTACTGCTCCATGCCCACCGCTTTCTGCCTTTAACATGCTGAGTGACATAGCTCAGGTGATTTGTATGGAGACTGTGGCTGATGGTCCTCACCCATGGACCTGACATGAGCTCTTGGTCCATCAGAGCCTCTGACTGGTCCCTACACACCACTTGGCCTTTGTTAATTTGTCCAGGCAGTGTCTTAAGGGATGAAGTAATTGAGGGCATAGTTGGGGAGAAATCTTGGAAGTCCTTTCAGAGATACTTTGGATATTGCAGTGTTTGTTAGATTCACAACTTGCTCTAAGATGAGACACACCAATAAACCAGAAAGATGAAGAAGCGCCATGGAATGGCTTTCCACTCTGCGGCATGGCTTTGAACTTTTTTAACCTTTCTTTTCCTTTTTTCATCAAGTTGCACCTAGGCTGCCCAAATAGCTTTGTGAGATAATTGTTGGAAGTTGTTTTTTATTTCATTATTATTAGTGTTGGTAGTAGTAGTAGTACTTCTACTCACTACAGTTTCAAAGCACTTTTGTGTCTGTGGAGCAAAGTGCTTAGCTATTATTTCTTTGTCTGACTTGGGAAGTGACTCTACATGCCGGCATTGTCCTTCACCTGGATAGAACAGCCCCGTGGATCTGATCTGTGGTGATCAGAGCCCAAACCACCCGGGAAAGCAGCGCTGAGCTGCAGCATGTTGCCCCCAGTGCCCTGCACCTCGGCCACAGCATCACATTTCCCACTGTCACCAAACCACCATAGAGGCAAAGCCATCTCTGAGCACTTCCTCTCACAACAGAACTCCACAGTGCAAGGACAGAGATCATTAAATACAACTTTATTGGTTTTCATTATACATCTCTTTTTTTCACATCTCCCTCCTTTCTTCTCTTCATCCTCGCCTTGGTGTCTCCATCCTATGTTTGTTGGCTGTATTAAATAGACAAATACCAGTCTCAGTCTCCTTTTTTTTTGAGATTTTTATTGTTGTTGGAATTCTTTTTTAGATTTTACACAACAAGCAATCTGTGATTTTTGTCTGGTTGGAGCAGAGTAACTTTCATATCATTTGCTTGCACCCTTACCGCCCCCACTTTTTCTGTTTTGGGGGTAGTTGCTGCCTTTTGTTATAAAGTTGTTTCTCGGTTTAATTTATGTCAAGGTAAATAAAAAAGAAAAGGCACATAACAGCTGAAATCCTTTAAAAACTTTATGAGCACCAAAAATGTACCATTTTGTGACAAATTAACTGCACCCTTTTTTTTCACAATGCCCTTTCAGTACTAGTACAAAATCAATAAAGAGGAAACAAAAGCATTACAGTACAACTGTTACTTTATTTGAACGTGTAAGAAATAAAAACCTCACAACTATACAGCCTCTTTTTCTAGCATTGTACTTCAACTGGCCAAACTGCACTAGCAATGTCACCAGGTGAAATGGAGTACCAGACCAGGAGGTCTCAAACCCTCCATCAGTTAATTTTGACCTGAGTACCGAGAAATAACATTTGATCTCTTCTATGTAACAATGAAACTGAGCATTTATATATGAGAGAAAGAGGTAGCTTGGGTTTAATTATTTAATTTATACAATTGAAATTTCTAATATATATTATTTTATTTAAAGTTACTATCCTATTAAGTCTCTGAGCAAGGATAATGATTACTTTTTAAATGGTACACACAAACTTTTAAAAACTTTTTATTACTTGTGGGAAAAAGCAACAGGAATGTTCAGGAACATTCCTTCTTCGTAGGCTTTTGTAGAGATTGTTTGCATGCTCTGACTCCCAACTGTGGGCTTTTTCTTCCTTTTCCTCTAAAACTTAGGGTTATGCATTGTATAAGGACAAGTGGCAAAAAAAATCAATTTGTAATCTGATTTGAGTGTTTTGATTTCCTCTGATGAGTTTAAATTTCATTAAAAGCAACCTTATTCGAACATAAAAGAACTCCTTGAAGGGTAAAACAGGAAATTGTCTCAAAGAGTATAAAGAATCCAAACTCCTTTGTGTTATTTATTCATGGCATTAATTGTGAGGTCCAACAGGCAGTGTCGGTTGGCAGATGCACCGTTATCAGCCCCGCGATCTGCACGAGGAGGGAAAAAAAAGCACAAGGGCTCACATTCAAAAATCGTTCTTTGGCATATTGACACTTTAGTTATCAACAGCCCTTATTATCTGCTTAGCAGTGGATCGCATCTTGCTGGTGACATAATAAGCTACAAATCACTGATGGGGCCTTTCTGCATTCTCCTAATTGTGTATATTCTCTAGAAAAAAAATTATCGTTCGGCCTCTTGTCTTGATGAGAAATTGACATTTTCTGGCAGAGCCTGGCGAGCACTATATGGGGAGATAAGACTTATAGTTGTTTTAAAGGAGCGCAGCCATTCTTTCAGAGGCCTCTTTATTGCTCTAGTTGACCCACTTGATGAGTATGGATTTCATGAGGTCTTTTTCAGCATTTGAACTATAAAAGGTTCAGAATGACACCACCCCTTATAGACAAAAGATAACCTTGCCCTTTGAATATATTGATTCTTTATTAACTAGGCTGTTTAATGCAATGAAATGAGGCATTAGATTGAAGCCTATTTCAAGTGCTTTGAATAATCTTTAAAAGCTTGAAAGACTTTAAAAAGCTCCTCTGCAATAATTGGCATATACTTTTAGAGAGTCTATTCCCTCATTTTGATTAAGGAATTTTTATCATCTTCCTATGTCTAAACTCACTGCAGGCTGACACAACATATTTTCTCGCCAGGGCTATTACCAAGATACAGATAGGGATGTGTTGTACGTGATGGATTGCTCTAGAACTTGTCATTCCTAGGACAAAACGTATGGGCTTTCTTCTTTTGTATTTTCTTTGCATTGAAAGTTAGATGAACCATTTAGATGCTCATTATTCAAACCTTTGAAATAAACCTGAAAGAAAAAGTGCCAGTAGGCATCAGGAAGACTTTCATCCCTATAAACCGTCTTATTTTTTAGCAGGATGCATCTGATTATGCCACTGTTTAAACAAGATACACCGATACATACTCGAAGTGGAAAAATTGTCAGTGCATAATAATAATCCACAGTGCTCTATATTTTCAATATCTGTTTTCATCAAACAAAAACTATGGAAATATTGGAGAAGAAAGGAAACATAGTTAAATATCCTGGTTTTCCTTCTTTGTAGACTGTGACTACAGTAGGCTGCAGCTTCTCATCACACTCCATCACTTAACTGCTGAAACATGGGGTGACGAAGGAGAGACTCAGGCATACATTTGGCAGTATATTCACATACATATGTTTACTTTGGAGCTCAGTTTCTCAGTGCCCTCTGAAAGTTGTCAGCAGCTTTCTGATAATGACAGAATAAAACTCAGGTAAAAAGCTCCCTGCTTTACTAGGATTATTTTACCCCCATTGCTCTGCCTGCTGTGCATGCAGTCATGTTCCTGCAGAAATACACCTTTTTCTGGGGCTACAGTCACACATCAACATAGGCATACACTTGGAAGTCGAGGCAGGGAACTCAGACCAGTACTTCAGGCTTAGTGTTGTAATTGTCTCCCACAAAACCTCCCTTCAACGAGGACGTCGAATCATGCCCACCTCAATATATTTATATGTCAAATACATTATATCTACATTGCACATACTGCAGTCCAGAAGATGAAATATTTGCGTTCAGTATTATAATTAGGAAAATCATGTGCTTCCTTATCAGCATTTAAAAGATGATATGTCAACATTTGGTATCAAAAACTGCATGGGAAATTTGAGTTGTGCCATGTTTAAAATAACTTTTCCCATTTACAGGCTTTTACAATATCATATTAAAATAGAAGAAACATTCTACCGTTACCTCTACTTTAAAAAATGGACACCTAAAGCAGAGTTTTGGTTAAGTACTTCACCAAGGCTGAGCAACGAGTAATTGCCATGCTGCAGAGCAGAGTTCTCATCCCTCACCATCCTTCTAGGAGCCTGCCTGGGCTTTCTATCCTGGGGCAACAAACAGCCCACATCAAGGATTATGCTTTTCCTTAACCTTTTCCATAACTTTGAATTCTGATATTTAGAAATTAAACCCCCGGTGTTCCATTTTTTTGTTTTGTGTTTAGTCATTTTTTTAATAAATCAAACAAGATAAAATTACTAAAAATTAAATTCACAGACAAGAAATACTTTAATTAAATATTGTGTAAAATGAACATTTTTTTATACAGTTAAATATATGAAAAAATGTACAGATAAAACAATCTTATTGTAGGGTCTTTAACAGTAAAATCTACCATTTAGTGAAGCTTTTTGTCTGGAGACAATGAAGCAATGAGTGCATTGACTAAGTAATCTAAAACACAAACAGATTGCATTTATGAAGAAACTTGCAAACTTTCTTAACATGTACACGTGATCTCTTCTTTAGAGCAAAACCTTAC
>JAUMJL010000346.1:1227500-1235000 GCA_033558185.1 Dromococcyx pavoninus | reverse complement strand
GGTATCAGTTGGCTGAGGATGGAGAGCTGACAAGGGTGGCATACAACTGCAGCAAGGAAGAAGACTACATATTAGCTCTGGCTAGCATTGCCTGCATGGCTGGTCTTGCTGAGATTTCCCCAGTTTCCCCAGCCTTCTTATTTATTCTTTTTCTTTTCTTCTTAACCTCTGTCTTGGATCTCTCTAGAAAAAAAAATAATCCCCTTGTTGACTATGCACCTCTCCATGTTCAGTCTTTGGCAGTAAGTCTTAAAACACAGAGTGTTTTTTTCAGGACATGCTTACTAGCAGCAAGATCTTGCTTCTAGTGTGGTGGGCTCGGGTGGTCTTGATGCTTAGGGTGGTTTTACCACAAGCCAGAATTTGGAGATCTACCTCTGCTTTATACTACATGAGGAGACAAAACAGTCCATCTGAGGTTGAGATGGAGCTTCGTAGTTCTGCTCCTGCTTCCTCATCATCTTAGATGTACCCAAATCAGCATTATTTCCACACACAGACAAATCCTACAGTGCTTTACCCAGTGAGGTTTGGTGCAATTAACCCTCATATCCCTGTAAAAGGACTGCCTGTGTCTGGAGGGCTCTTACATGCCAGGTTTTACCATGCTCTCTTCTGCCTCTGCATAATGCTAACAAACCTTCATAGGAAAAACTGGGCTGCCTGGATCCGTTGTGTTGGTTTGCAATGCCTTGCCATAGTGGGGTCAACTAGGTTCCCTGAAAACTATCCAACTGGCTTTTATTTCAGAACAGAGCTCACGTGGAGAGAAGGCAACAAAGCAACCAACAACATAGAGGATATCTTGCTCTATGATTAAAAGAGTTCATCATCCCTTCTTATTCAGATTCATAAACTGCAGGATTTACCTTAGATACAAAACCAGGGACCACAAGCTCTTACTTCTGTTTTGACTTAACTTTGAATGTATGTGACCATTTCTAATGATGTATAGAGTGCCACTCAACTCCTTCACATCCTGTACTTGAAGATCACAAAAAATTTTAGCTGCATTGGACTGCAGCTCTTGAATTCCATATTTTATCTTAATGTAGAAAGCGTGCCGATCAGAAAACTCTTGAGCTGCTTGTAGTGTTCAGAAAGAAACTAATTAAAATTTAAAAAGGGCTCAATGCCAAAAAATTACTGAGAAAACAGGAAGAAGGAAGCAGAAAACCGCTAAGTAACTGTACAGGTAAAATGCAGTGTAAATAAATAGCTCCTGCGTTGCTGCCTTTTCTTTGTGATGTCTCTTTAAGGAAGCACATGACAAATTCATCCTTGTCTTGCTACTCTGTTCTGCCTGCAATTCAATTCAAGGAATTGGTTGAGATCTGTGAGGACAGCTTTGGTTGGAAAAAAATATGGTGCCTCTCTGCCGTGAAGATAAATGAACTCACCAAAGATATGTCAAATGCAATTTAATTTTCTCCTCAGCTCAAGGGGACCTGAACCCCCATGTTTTACCTTTTGATACAGTACCCTAATTCTCATGATACAGAGCATCACCTCCTGGTGTCATGCACAAATTATTCAACTTTTTGTCACAACCCTGAAACTCAGTGCTTTAATTACCACATCAGAAAGACATTCTTGCTATTTCTCCGGGTCATTTTGCTCAACACAGATTCAGCTTGTCTGTTTCAGCCATGTGAAGAGAACATGACTTTTTTTTCCTAAAAAATTTCTATTCATTTTAAGTTTGGCTGTTGAACCAAATCCCAAAGTTTCTGCACATCCCTACATCTGGACCCCTCCATGCTTCAGAAATGTTGAGTGCTTGGTGGGGTAGGGACAGCCCAGTGAGGCAGAACTACAGGTCTTGAGGGCACCTAACCTACAGCTTTAAAAACAGCTGCAGGATACTTGACTTTGTTAGGGATGATACCAGGTCTGCTACTTGGATTACAGCATCCTTAAATCAGGTGTTGAAGGGATCCTGAAGCCCTCAGTGGCCTGTGTGGGCCCAGAAGCAGTTTAGTCTAGAGCAAGGTGGGGCCTCAGCCTAAGAGCTAACTTCACAACCTGTTTAACAAAATTAGTGTAGGTCGATTTTAAGCTGTCTCTTAGGCATTTACACAAAAAGCATTTTGTATCTGAGGATGAAGGTGTATGGTTACTGGGGGCTTACGGAGGTGCAATGGGAGATTGGGTGCTTGGTGTCTGATTGGGAATTGGGAATTTGGCCTGCCCGGTTCTTCTGAAAACGTCACTTTGCAGTAATATAGAGCTGAAACCTTGAATATCAGACAGGAAGCTCTTTATTTACATACTGAAATTACATAAATTTAAATTGTTTTATGTTAGATCTTTAAATAATTCTATTTTTCAGAGTAAAGCAGCACCAACAAGTTAATGAGGATATATATATAAAGATACCTGCTACTAGCTATCTAGTAGCTATCAAATAGTTGTTCTAATCTGACATGTGTTACATTTATTTTATTTTATTTTATTTTATTTTATTTTATTTTATTTTATTTTATTTTATTTTATTTTATTTTATTTTATTTTATTTTATTTTATTTTATTTTATTTTATTTTATTTTATTTTTCATGATTTTGTTTTATTTCTTATTTATTTTATTTTATTTCTTATTTTTAATTATTTTACTTCAGTATTTACTTTTTATACTAGTGTCTTTCTATAAAAAGAGGAAAAAGAGGACACTGGTTTATTTTATGAGTGGATAACCTTTTCTAAGAATATCGCTTATACCTGGTGTAGTTTTCTACTTATAGTAACATAGTAAACCTTCCACTAAAGACATATGCAAGGACAGAAATTGTTAATCTAATTATCCTTTTCTTTAACATTCATCCTACAATAAGATTTGGGTAGCTGGATACTCAGCACTTCATAATAAGCTCTCAGATGCTTCTTTGATCCAAAAAGTTAATAACAAGCTACAGGGACATCCATTTTGCAATCCTGGTCTCGAATGGCCTGGACTTTTGGTGGATAAGCAGGTCTGTGGGACTATGTCTCTCCAAAGTGCCTTAAGCTAGGTACCACAAAATGCAAGTGTCCAGAATTAGTTTGGCAAATCAAAATATCTGTTTGCCTGTGAGTCCTCATCATCATAGTATAGATATCATGGTCATACAAAGAATAAATAATACTGCACTACCTACATCTTAACTAAGAAAGTCAAGAGGAGTGATGACCTCTGGGGTAAGAGTGTCTGCAACCCTTTCTGATTTCCATGGCATTTGAAGTGCTTGAAGTTCCCAGTTGCACTGTGCAACAAGGTTTGTGATTTGTAAAACAGAGGCAAACAAACCTTTTCAATAATTTTAGTGCATCTGACAATACTATCTTCTACATGTTAAAATAAGCCATAGAAAGGAAAATTTCTTTGTTCATATTTTTATTCCTCCACCAAACGTACATTGAATTTTAATTCCTCCTGCCCCACTCCCAGCAGGTGGCCACAGAAATTCTGCAACGGAATTATAAATTGCTCATTACACTACTCACATAAAATCACGCAGCTTTAAAAAATATACAGAAGCTTAAAACTTGCCTGCCTTAATTAAAATATTTAGTTGTTCATTTAGGGAAGCAACCATGCTAACACCACAGTGAGAGAGTGAGCTGGGACCCACAGAATGTGCAAACTCACTGCATAAGCAGCTAACTCGTTGAAGGGAAGGCTGGTTCACAGAGCAAGAGCTTAACCTGATACACACCGATTTGCAGTATTTTAAAATAATAATGGCACCATACGTAAAACGCAGAAAACACAACACATTATGCTGGAATGCTGCTGGTTTAAAACATCCATAGAAATGTGTTCAGAAAATGTATAAATACAAGGAGTACACAAGACCTCCGAGAAGCATTCGGGGATAGTCTTACTGTAAAATTTAGGGTATGAAATCCTAAGCGTAAATGCCAGAACAACAAGAAGTGTTGTCTTTAATGTAAGTATTAAAAGTGAACTAAGATTTTCTACGCTGTTTCTTCTGCTTTTGTGTCACTAGGAGAGTACCAGAAACCTAAAAATACGGCAAAGTATCTTTCTCCAATATAAATGATCAGGGTTTGAATGTATGCACCAAAAAAGCAATACACAGAAAATTGAGAGAGATCCAGCTCACCTTGAAGTCCATTTCCATTTGCACTGGTGCAAGATGGTGGAGGAGAGGCTTGGGGCCTGACAACAGGAGCAAAGGCGCTCTTTTGTTTCACTGCAGAGATGACATTGGCAGGTGAGAATGAGAAAATGCCGTGTGTACTGCTACAGTTTGAAGGGAGGGTGACCGAAGAGGCTGCCATGGTAGGGCTTGACGGCACTACTGCAATAAAGCAAAAATAATCAGGTCTCAGATTGAGGTTTTCACGGCAAACATGGAAAAAGAGAGTGATAGGGCCTTGCCTCTTAAAATATATATATATATAAAAAAATATATATAAAAAAGAAAAAAAAATGAAATGCCTTGGCTTGGCCACTCTCTGGATAACAGGCAAACTCTTTTGTGTTGGACTTTTGTTACAAATTGCAGAGTCCAATTTTTTTTTCTGTCTGAGATTGTATTATGGCACAAACAGATCAATTAATTATATTCATTTTTACGTCCAGCCTCCAGAGTCACCCCTCCTTTTATCCAGTAGCTCACAATATAGGAAATCAAAACAATGCAAGTATTTGATTTTGTAGTAAATATGAATCTATATGATGATGTGTTACCAAAAATAGACACTTACTGCCATAAGGAGAGTTAGCTGAGGAGCCATTAAGAAATCCAGGGGAACCTGGTACACCTAGATTGGGCATGCCGGCATTGCCATATCCATTCATGCTATTGCTGACTGTGTTGTAATTGGACTGCTGAGGAGTACTGCTGGGAACATATCCTCGCGGGGAAACACTGCTTGTGTTGCGACTGTAACCTACTGTGTTAGAAACCCCCCCACCCCAAAAAAATAATGTTATTTTATAATATAGACTTAGGGCTGGGGGGTTTCCTCATGCAGCATATATTACACAGTTTTAATTGATTGCACAGCTTTGCTCTAAGTTGTCTCTTACTGCCCTATCAACTCTTGCAGTTTGAGATAACCTTATCACGCCAACCCTACTTAAATCATCTGCAAGCACTCTATGTTGTCTCTCCTCTTAGCACAGACAGCCAACAAAAGCTCTCTTCGATCCAGCTGTGTCAGGTGCCTTCACGTTTTTCTTTAGCAACAATTATCAACAGGCTTGAGTCCTGCTTTGTACCAACACACTGAATGAACTTTCAGCCTCTCCAGACCTTCAAATGCCATAGCTGACAAGAAAAACTTTTTTGTTGCAGTGAGTTACTTTAAACAGCTGTTTTGGGGTCTTCATTTTATGATTGATATTTTTATACTAACAGTAAGCTCGTACTTTCATAAGGTGTAGCCATCAGTGAAAACTAATTCAAGGTCAAGTATAGAATTTTATAAGGCTTATTAGCTTGGAAATGCATTAAAAGACAAGCTTTTTAGAAGAGGAAATATAGCAGAATCAGGATTTTAAACAACAACTTGTTTCTATCTGAGCAATCAATTCAATAACTACATTGCAAGCAGAAAGATATGTGTTTGAGCGTATCTAATAATCCTGTTTCCCTCCTTTCATTAGTATCGAAATTAATTTTAAATGCAATATGCTACATGCATTTTCAATTACAACAGGTAAATTAAATCAACTACTACTTTTATTAGTAACATATATGTCACACATGCCTATAAAAAAAGTATTTTAAAACCACAGACATTGAATTACATTTATCTGTGTAAATATTCCAAAACCAGGTGGAGATACCTAGACATAATTATTTTATAAAAAAACATACGCACTATATATTGTGAATAATAAAGAGCTTTCTACACTTTGCCATTTTTTTTCCACTGGAAATTCTTTATGATAACAGTAAATGAAAGAACAGGAAGAATTAAATATTATGAGAAATTTAAAGACAGCATTTCATGACACAATCAAACATAAAGGTACAGTGAGAAAAGAGATAGAACACAACAGTGACATCAGCTTGTATTAATAGGCAAGGGCCAAAAGCAGTCAGCACTGTGAAGGATTAACTCTTGAAATCCCACATACCTTGGTCGTTTGCTTGTGATGTTTCGGAAACATTAACGGCGAGCTGGCTGCTGAAGGAGTTGACTCCCATCATGCCAGTGTGAGCAGGAGTGTTGGCTAGAGTGGGGATCTGGTTGTGATTGCGTGGCACACTGTATAATGCTTCAGCAATGTCAGCTGCTCGTTTCAGGATTATTTCCTATAAAGACATAAAATAATCACTGACAACTAAGTAACTGATTTGTGCAAATATTCCAAGTTGCAATAACGTTAACATTTACAGAAGAGATTCATGTAAAATTATAGTAAGGATGGGGATTTTGCTGCTTGTTTCAGCTGAATTTTCTGTTTTCCTTCCTACACAGCGGAGTGCCATACAATTTCACATCAATAAGGTAGGTATAAAGAAATAAAGAATATAGCACAAAATTACAGTTTAGTGCTGTAAGTCATGTGAAAATTGTACACGTATACTTTATTTGTACAGGCCAGTAGACGTATTTCCAGTAGTCTGCAAAATACAGTATGTTTTATCCACTCTGTTTAGCAGATTTCTTTAGGACTTCCCATTAGTCGCTCTATGTTTTGGCCTGAGTTCAAGGTTATTCTCTTGCCTTAATGATTGCTTATGCTTTTGGCACCTTACACTTAATTGTCATTTCTGATAGGCAAACTAGCCGTGAGAAGAGAATGGGAAGATGAAGCATTTCCCTTAGAGCATTGCACCACATCAGACTGCCCTCGAGGTGGCTGGCAAAGCCAGGCAGTGTACAAAAGGAATCTGCTGATGCTCTGCCAGCTCTGCGAATAGCAGGTATTGATTTACATATGTAGGCGTGTAGATGAATACGGCGTTCGTGACCTACCTGGTTGTTATGGGGCATCCCATATAGGGCTTCAACAAGGTCTGCTGCTCTCTTAAGTAATACTTCCTAAAGAAAAACAAACAGTCTGTGTTACGTTTCACTAAATGCAGCCGTCATTACAAGGAGAAAAGAGAAGTGCAACAACGTTGGCAGTTCACAGTGGCATCAATAATTACAAGGAACCAATAAAGTGGGTAAAATATATCAAATGCTATCCTGTCGCTCCTGCTATATTTAGTGGATGTATTACAAAGATAGGAAGGTATTTTGTTTTGGAGGAAAATACTGTTTGAGGTTTGAAGTCAAAGTTAGATACGAGCCTAAAAATAATATTGCGTTTTACATCCAGCTGTTCAATTATGATTGACTAGAAAAGGTGTTTGCTGCTGTAGCATGTAGCTCTAGTGCTGAATTAGTGAAATCAGTGCTTGAGGTTTAATGATGTAGTCTTATGGGTATTAAACAAACAAACACATGGTAGAGATATGAAAGGCACAGGCATCACATTTGGCTGTTAATTCCTAGCACTTTAGTGGTGAAGAACAATAAGTAATTTTCCATAT
>JAUMJL010000346.1:1210000-1215000 GCA_033558185.1 Dromococcyx pavoninus | reverse complement strand
TTGTTTCAATTACAGGTCTAAAATTCACAGATCAGCTAATAATTACTCTCAATCAGATAATGATATAGAATTTTCCTAAAATACTCATATTACCATTAGGAAAACTGCCTCTTTTTTAAATGTTTTTTTTCCCCTTAATTGGAAAGCAAAGCCCACCCCAGGCACTGACACCTGCAATGTTGTTTGCAGGCATGGATGGAGGGATTGCCCTCACATACAAGAGAACCAGGCAGGGAATAATGGTACCGAGATGTGATGTTGCCCACAGAGAAGAGGACAGCCCTGTCACCTTGTTACAAAAGAATACCCTTGCTGACAACAACTGGATTACGTTCAAACATTTCTGTTTACATATAGCAAAGAATGCATTTGATAATGGCTTTTATAGTCTCAATGAAACTGGAGCCCCTGCAACCAGCCCTCAATGGAGGAACACTATGTGCAGCAGCGCAGCACATGCCCTGGCCTCAGGGAGGGCGAGCTCCTGTGGGGAACGTAAAATCACACAGAAGTTAGGAAAGAAATACTGAAAGAGCATATAGAATGCTAGGGAAACAGAAATGCTCATTTATAGCTTTTACATCTTTGAAGACAAATGTCAATTTACTCAGTTCAAGAGCAGTCTGGCCCTTTCAGTCTGTTGTAGAGCAGCTCAGAACATCTCCAGCAGAACAGATTTTATATTAAAAAGTGGACTGGGAGAAGAAATAAGGGAAAATGCTTCCTGGCGAGTTCCAGTCACCTATCAAACCAACTGCTACCCTCTTCCTTCAGGAAGGAAGAAGGAACAGAGGAATGAGGGGAGGAAGAAACTAAGGACACAGGGCCAGATAATTATCAAAGAAACAAGGGGCATGCATCTTCCTCAAATGTGTGGTAAATTAAGGTTTAGATACACTAGGTATCTAATAATGTGTCCCCTAATCTTCAAGAGCCCAGTTCCAATACCTTTGTGGACGTGGAGGCCCAGCAGGGTAGATGCAGCCTTGCTGCATGATGGTATGAGGAGACTACCAAGAAGTCCCTGATGCGGATCCTGTCCACACACCACCCCCAGCCAATGCTCAGGGACCACTCAGCCCCTCAAGGCTGTCCCACCACAGAACTTTGGCTCTCACACACCTTTTGCTAGGTGGCATTTAGTCACAAGTAAAGCACTAATATCTTCATGACCCCGAATCCTGCAAGGATGCCTGCGTTTCCACATTTACTGAGAACAATTGTGTTACAAGCTCTAATGTTTGCCAAAAATGTCATAACTATCATAACAGCTACACATTTACTTTAAATGAACTAATGAACAAATGAGAGGGAGAAGGAGAAGGAGAAGGAGAAGGAGAAGGAGAAGGAGAAGGAGAAGGAGAAGGAGAAGGAGAAGGAGAAGGAGAAGGAGAAGGAGAAGGAGAAGGAGAAGGAGAAGGAGAAGGAGAAGGAGAAGGAGAAGGAGAAGGAGAAGGAGGAAAAGAAAAATGGCAGTCCCAATAAAAAGGCATTGTGTTGGGGGCAGTTTGAGCAAACCTGGGCACACACTGCAGCTGTGCAGCACACCGTGAAGGTGAAGGAGAATGAACATCCATGCTGACCTCCTGAGAGCTTTCCTCCAGAACAGGATGAGCCCTGTAGATGTCAGACTTGAAGTTCTGTGCATAAAAACTACGGTAGGATTACAGAACAGGGACGGTATTACAGCTGTCCTGACACAGTCCTACCCATCTACATCTCCCTCACCAAACCTGCCTGCATTGTCCACTGCCTCCACCAGCAAGGCCAGAGGGCTGAAGCAAGGCAAGTTTACAGCCCACTGCAGTGCTGAATTTAACAGACATTCAAAGCACAAGGACTCTGTGTTTTCAGGAGTCCTTACCATAAGGCAGCTGTAGGAACCAGCACAGCAACACCCTGGGAAAGTTGCAAGGGGGGAGGTTATAAGAAGCCAAGTTTTGGGTTCAGTAACCCTTACATGCCAAGCGACTTCCCCCAAAGAGAGGTGCTGACAGTTTCAACATGAGGTTTGGCATGGTTGTGTGAGAAGCACACAGCTTTAATGCGCGCTCCATGCCCTAGCCTTATTCGCCAGGTGCTTGTCATCTCCTCAGCTCTGTGCTCCTCATGCCACTAAAAATGAGTGAAGAATGCAGCAGCGCAGGCAGTACACAAGGGACAGGATCTCTGCTTTTATGCACTTCCCCTTAGCATCGCCCTGAGGTGGTTGGCTGGGTGCCTGGCTGGCTGGACCATGCCTCTGGCCCCAGAGAGCAGCACTATGACTGGATTTATGAGGAGGAGCAAGCCTCACCTGGTACATGCATTAACCTACACCACAGTACACACATCAGTTTGCTGCTGCTACAGATATTTAAATTCAGTGATACTGGATTAGAAAACATATTTAAGAGGTGTACTGGATGGAAACCACTTAAAGTAAACCCACTTGCAGTATACTTGTTGACCAAGTTACGAGATCAGACAACATCACACCTTTCAATTTAAAACCAGTTTGCCGTGTAAAATATATGCAAATTTACCATGATTTAAATATATAGAATTAAGAGATCAGGAAAAAATTAAGGATCCTATCAGTAAGAAGCCAGATCTTATCAGTCATTAACATGGAGCATTGCAAAGGAGGGACTTGGTAGTATTTCAGTAAAACGTGAAAGGGGAAGGAAAGTTGCATATCTAATTGCAAGTGTTCCAATCCTGCCAAGGAAATACCACAATCTAATACATATGTAACTATAATAAAACACGACATTTTATGAAACCAATGTGATATGACTAATGTGACAAAATATTCTATTCCAAAAAATACAGCATATTGCTGATTTGTTAGAGTTTCACCACTATGGTGCTATATCAAAACAGCAAAACATTACATTTCAGCTATACAATACTCCAACGCGCTTTACTTATTAAGATATATTTTCCTGAAATAAACTGAGCTTGTGTCTGGTTTTATATTTGTGATATTATTTGGGAGTTTAGACCTCATAGCTGAATAAATATCTCCTTACGGACTGGTCTGTATGGATCTTTCTCCTACCTCTTGCTCACACACATGCACACAATTTAGAAAATTATGCTGGAACTGTGTTACTGGAGTCTGCGAGCACAGCAGTTCCTCCTGACTGAAAGCACTAGCCTTGTGCCCTATGGCTGGATTATAATGTGCTGCATCCACCCCTTCCCATACAGCTAATGGAGCTGATGTGCATCAGCTACTAGAGAAACCCAGAGGAGCCATCTGCACTCTTTATACAGCATGGTGCACAACCAAGTGCTCCAGTTCTTCTGTAATACAAGAATTTCAGGTACTTTGCTGATAACTGTGCTTAACCACAGCAAATGCAAAATCCGATCATTTGGCTGTCTTCACTGGCTTAGCTCTGCAAAGGTATTTATCCATCTCAGAACCATATGAAATCTATGATGTTTCAGCAAACATCTGTAAAAGCTGGTATTCTCCACAACCTCTCTATATTTATTTTTGTTAATGATCACCCAGCATAAGAATATAATACTGTAATATTTTAATGTCATATTTAGACAAATAGGATTTATAACCAGATCCTTATTATCATCTAACAGAGCTTTTACAACAATATTCTTCCATCATATAATAATTTTAAAGAGAAGTATAACTTACTCAGAGTTGTGAAATCTCTGTATTACCTGTGGATATTGAAAAAATACTTCAAATATCCAAATTAATTCAATGAGTTTATAAAAAGATCTTTATTAAGCACTTAAGCACAGTGCCTGTTGGGGCTTTAAAAATATAAAGCCCATGTTATCAGTATTCTAATTGTTCAGAATTGTGTAAAACTGATAGTTTAGTTTTACAATGACAATTTAAAAGTATTTGTGTTGTACAAAATAAAATATTTTTGTATATCGAAATTACATAACTTCAAGAAAATGAAAATGCTGAAGATTTTTACTCAGGTATCTAAGAAGATTAAAAAAAGTTTTCTGAGGAGCCATACTGCACATCAATACTTAAGGAGATGATCTCAACATTGTGTCAAAAAAAAATTCTTTCTTTCCCCCCTTAATATTTGTGTATGTTGCAAATTGTGTAATTAAAAATATAAATTTTAAAAGACTGGGATAAAAAAAGAAATTCAGAAAGTGCGGATCACTACATCCCTCCATCAGCCTGCTCTGCTTGCACATCCACAACCAATGGACATACTTAGCGGACCACGTATTATTCCAAACTGGCAGTCTACACTGAGGATCAACATCAACTGACCTTCAACAAACATCAGGTGAGGAACACCAGATCTACCACTGAGCTTTTCTCATCATGCAACTTTGCATGGTTTCGATGAAAGTTTGTGTATTTAAAAATCAATAGTCATCTACACTAATTTATATTCAGCCTGTGAATAACAACTACATTGACTAACAACTCTTCTGGAAATATCTGTATTCCGTATGCTTGCAAAATAGGTTTAAAAATTTTTTTGAAACATTAGGTTTTGTTAAGAAGCTGCATAATGGACAATGTCTTAGAAACTATTTAAATTATAAAAAATAGTGGGCATCCAAAGTATTTTTGAAAGACCTTTTGATTTTTTCTTTAGCAAATTGTGTTCCCTACAGTTGTGATAATTATTTAAATATATATATACACACATAAGGTTTTAGGCCCGTGCCAGTGTCTTTAAAACAACTTTCATGAAAATCACTTGGATAGAAAGCTGTGCCTAGATGACGTGGACTTCCCAGCAACTAAGATTTGCCATGAAAACACTACCAAGCTTTTTAGCTGTAGCAGTAGCACTGTAATACACAGCAGCACAAGAAGTTACAAAAATACAATAAACTCATTATTCTTATTAACCCTGAGCTTCTGGGTGTTTTCCTTATTTCCGTGTTACGTTAGACTCAATGCAAAGGCCATGAAGTCATTGGACATGTTTCTTTTCAGCTCAATAGCACTTTGATGAGGGTACAAATTATTTTAATGGGAATACTGGTGTCGGCATGTATCA
>JAUMJL010000346.1:1205000-1207500 GCA_033558185.1 Dromococcyx pavoninus | reverse complement strand
TGAGTACCAAATAGCGTTCTTTGAAACTATTTTAATATACACTGTGTTGGACTATACTTCCCTTATTTGCTAGGAAATCATTATGCAAAATACACAGAGAAAACAGTAATGCAGTGGCACAAATACATTGTAAATACAGAACTGCCACTCATCTTAAAATAAACCAACAGAATATACAGAGCTTAAAATATGTGTGTAAAGGTGCAATATTATCTGTAACATAATTTCATTTAGAAGCATACAAATCACAATTTGCCATAATCAAATAACACTGCAATGTTTATATCCTAATTAAAAAATAATCTCTGATATTTAATTTAGAAACCTGGAAGACCTTACCAGCAAAATTATGGCTACAACATGGACAAACCACTTGATTTACCCAGGCAGATAGAGAATTTTTCAGGTAGCACTTTTAAAATTATTATTAAACAATCAAATTACGCACTGTTCGATACATATTAAAGTAAGTATTGCACCCAGTTTTTAATTTGCACTATTCACTTTTAAATGCAGCAAATACCTCATTAATTTAATTCTAGGTGCCCACCAGTTTATATTGCATTTTACAGTCTAGAAGGCAATTTACTATTAACTGGCAATTACATACAGAATGATTGTTAATTCTGCTCCTAAGTGCTAGCTGCTTGAAAATTGTTATCTCTCTCTAATTTTTGACCTTCTTACAACAGGGGTGAGGTATACTGGGAATACAAAGGACTAGTAGAGAAGAGCTGGACATGTCATTTGTGACTCATTCTTTTAATTCACTGTGCTAATCAACTGAACTGCCACAATCTCCCAAGGTAATTGTATCTTTATAATAGTTGAAAGCAGCGGGCAAAAAGGCATGGATAGATGGGGAAAGGCCTTGCCTTCGCCTGCTGAGAGACAGCGCGCCTTTTCTTCTGTGTGAGACTAATGGGGGCTTTTTAGAAAAATCTGGAACTTTCATATCTCTGTACCCTGATCATTTAATGTCTCAACTTCTCTGCTCACAAAGGCTTTGTACACCACACTACACTCTTGTTTCATTATTCTGCAGCCTTGTTGCCCTATGGTCTACCTCATGCTGGGAAGGTTAAATGTTAGAGTGCCAAGCCAGACTGCAAGCATGGTGGGACACTGATGGGAAACAGATGCCCTGGGGATTCAGCCCCTCCCTCCTCTAGGGCTACATAATTTTCATTTTCTGAAATACAGTGAGGTTTGGCTTTGCTCTCAACAGCAGCTGAAATTTCCAAATACTATCTCAGTCACCCTGTCAGTTCAGGATAAAGCAAAGCAGGTAGAAGTTTCTCGGTCAGGCAGGCGCTGGCTTTATTTTTTAATTTTTTTATTGCTGGGATATAGACTTTTTTTTCCCTCAAAAGGTGTTCTGAATGTACCTTCCTGGTTAAGTGTTGTTAGTAATGTAAGTTTGTTACAATTTAATTCCAGCTGGAGAAGCTCCTGACATTCTCACAATTCTTTTGGACGTCTTTACTTAGCAATAAAGATGAAAGACGACCCCAGGAAAGAAGAATGTTTTTGCCTCGCAGTTTCATACATATTTGCATTTACACATTAGTAAAAAGTTCAAAAAAATCAAAATTTGCCAAAATTGAAAAAAGCTCACCTAAGAAATCAGTTTAAGACATTACTATAAAGCAATTTAAAATTCCAGGCCTCTGCAGTGAGAGCCAGACCATCATCTGGTTCAAATCTGCAGCGCTTCCCTGTGTGCAATGGAACTGCACCAGCTCACGACAACTAAAATATCTGGAACTCAGTCTAAGGCTTTTAATTCATTCATTCATTTTTTATTTTGCTGAACACTTATCTTAGCTAAATAGTCATACTTGTCATGATACTCTTCCACAGCTTTGCATGGACTGTGTTCATAATAGCATTTTTAAGCCTATAACCATGACTGCATGCAGCCCTACCTGTGGTTACCACCTTTGCAGCAGACTACAAAACGATGCTGGCTTTCAAGATACAATGTTAGCACCAAAAGCACCATGGGCACCACCAACCCATTTGGTAACTCTGGTAACAACCCAATCAGAAAGATCAAGAAAATGTAAATATTCTCTCCCTTGTCAGCTGGAAGTGATGCACCCAGGTGTGAATGTGAGCATTGGGTTTGCTCAGGTTGTTATTTCTTTGGGGGTAGATGCAAGATAGGAATCTCAGATGCTACCTTCACTTGAAAGTCCATTTCAGCAATAGATCTTAGGCAGACAGAAAAACATGTGCTCGATGCGTTAGCCATTTTAAAAGTCCTAGCTTAAAACTACCCAGGAACACACTTTTCCCATTAGATCTAAATTAATAGATAGAAACAGTTGCAGTCTAGTGGGAAAATATTCATCAAAATGCACATCTTCTGCACATCATCTGCAATCTGCATTATCTACCCAATAAGCATCAAGAACTCTCCCTGAATCCCTGCAGTCTGTCAAGTAAACAGTTAAAGGCTCTTTGTTTTCAAAAGAGAGATGGATTCATCAGATCA
>JAUMJL010000346.1:1190000-1200000 GCA_033558185.1 Dromococcyx pavoninus | reverse complement strand
TTTTTGTGAGCTCAAAGGATTCAATGGCAACCTTCCACAGTAGCAGCAGGAGGAATTAGTTTACTTGGAAACGATCTGCGAGTGTGTGTATATACTGCTGGTGAATATTAGATGATTGGATAATGAGGTGTTAGCAAGGAGAGGCTACAGAGAAGTAAATATCTGTGTTTTTTAGCAGGCACTTTTCTTTAAATAATGTGTTACTAACGCAAAGCATACCATCCTAGATGGAAGATAAAGCTTGGCGGGCACGGGGGCACAACTAACTTGAAGCATGACATAAACCAGCGTCATTTTACGCATGGTGTCAGTATCTAGTGTCATACCCTGATCAGAAGGAAACAAGGATTTTTCAAGCAAGTAAGGTAACGATTTCAGGAATTTCCTTTACAGGCAATATCATCGCAGTTTAAAGAGACTAAAGCTTAATCTGGCTCCACAAAAATCCTGAGAAGTTGTGGGACTGATTTCAGCAGAGCTAGAACCAATCAGTGACGCTCGTTGTCCTAATACTATCTAAGCACATGGGGAGAACAGCCCAACTCAAAAGGGTGCTGAGTGCTCCTGAATCCCACTAACTTTCAGCTCTGAGTATTTGAAACACTGGCTCTGCTGTTCTCTCTTACATTCAAGGGCATTTTGATTCTCAGCTGCAGTATTGCAGGAGTGTTTACTTTTATTTATTTTGATACTATAATTGTTATTAAAAGCAAGATTATGGAAGAAGTGTTCAGATTTTCACATTCATTTCCAAAGGTGCAGCTCACTTGAATGAGCACTTGTGGGAGGTTAGGCAAAGAGGATTTGGCACTCTATTTCTAACATTTAAATAAAGCAAATCAATTACCATATCACAAAAAAAGCTATTGGTTAGTGATATTTATGCAGATTTTCCCTAGCATGTAAAAGTGACCTTTATTTTTCTAAGTAGTATTTGCTGCTTAGAGTCAAATTCTTTTCATGCAGCTTACAAAAATAAATACTTGTATTTTGCTAAGATCATAATAGCTCATTAGAAGAGGCTGAATTTGGACCTAGACTAAAACCTAACACCACAGGGCTGAGCATGCTTACTTGAACCTATAATGTTGCTAGTTCTCGCTCTCTGGGGAAGGAGAGGACTAGGGAAGAGGACTCAGCCTTCTTAATTGTGAACCTCATTAGTGACGGTTGCTAGGCAAAATACACACCTACTTTCAGTGCATATGAAAGAGATAAACAATACGTCATAGACCATAATGACTCTGGTGCTCAGGGCGACCCTTAATTATTATATTTTTGTTCTCTTATACCTTAGTCATTAATGCAGAAAAACAAATTAGTTTTGTGTGTGTGGACTGCAACAGACTTGTAAATCGTTTTCCATTTTTTTGATGTCTAGATCATATTTCCTTCTGATAATTGTTGCTTTCCTCATTCATTTCTCTGTTTGCCCATTGGTAAATACTATTTGAAACATAAAATGACAATTATTGTATTAGCAGCTTAGTATTCTGTTATTACTTCAATTAATTTTATTAGTGTAAAAAGCCATGATCTTGTCAATACATTAGTAACAATTCACAAGAGGAATCCTATGGAAACTGATGTGCGTGGCCTGACCGCACAGCCATCGGTGGAGTCACTGTGGTTTTGATAATTCTAACTCTTTAAGAACTGAAGATGTATTTGACCCTTATGCATTAAACTTTTGGTCAGTCCTGAAGTGGTTAGGCAGTTGGACTAGATAATTGTTGTAGGTCACTTCCAACAGGAATATGCTATGTTATTCTATTCTATTCTATTCTATTCTATTCTATTCTATTCTATTCTATTCTATTCTATTCTATTCTATTCTAATTTTATTAAAAAGAAGATTCATTAAGAGTAATTTTTTATCTTTACATTGGTGAAATTTACAGACCAAAGAAAGTGATATTTAAATCTGAATTACTATTTTGGGCTTTTTGAAAGAACAAACACATGTGTGCACGTGTACAGGCGCAGCTGCATCTGTGTGCAAGCAATTCAGATTCTGATAGGCTCCAGAAAGACAGTATTTCACAATTCTGGATTTTCAGAGACACTTTCTATTCTCCTCTTCATCTCAGACTATCTTCTTTTAGCAGTTCAGGCAAGAAGTCAATCACATTGAGTCAGTCTGAAGAAAAACATTTTATGCTGTTTTTCTCATACAAACTCCCTCCTGCCGTAATCTGCAGTAAGGCCCAGCCACAGGAAATTGACCTCACAGTAAATTCTTTACAGATTCGGTCATGTTTTTACCATCCACTTAAACTTGCATACATAACCTGAGAGTGTACCTCTGGATCAAGGAATATGACAAGCCAAAATAAAATCAAGTCAAATTAAATAGCAAGAAAAAGCTGCAAGCAAAACAAGACTGAAAAAAAAATAGAAAAAGATGAAAAATTGGTTGTGACTGCAAAACTGTAAGTATTAAATAAAGAAAGAAGTCAGAAGCAAATTCAGAAGCAACCATATTCTGGTTGACAAGGGCTGAGAAATACTAATAGATTTTTTTAATGGGCGGTTTGATGAATGAGAGAAGAAATTATGTAAAAGTAAATGAAGTAGTGTATCAACAAAAAGTATGGTGCAAAAAAAAAAAAGCATTGCAAATAAAAAAAGACATGTAAATGTGTGCCTACCATTTTCCAGATAAGAAGGGGCCGTACCTTCTGAGGGGTCAAGGCGGCGAGCCCGCCTCCCGTGTTTGGAATTGTTGTGTACAAACATGTTGTCTGAGACAGCCAGCACGTGGCCATCCACATTGACTGTTGTTGATACAACAACCTGAAAAAGAAAACAAAGAAATCAAAATTTAAAAAAACCTGCATAATTTCACAAGCATGGATGCAGAATCACAACTTTTTTAACGACGAAACAACATCATAGCCGGTTACTTTTGGCTTTAAACAAAGTGAATCACAACTATAAATACATGTATGTTTATGTGGCTAACGCTGGTGATTTTTAACTCACAATTGTTTCTCTTCAGAACCTACTACACTAATTAGAGTTTAATCTCCTATTATGCTAACAAATGAATTCAATTCAGGGAAATATTCTTCTAGCCATTAGTTTCAGAAACACCCCTCTAGCCACTCATTTTAAAAGCTGCTGTTTTGATTGATCTGTTGATATATTGATTAGATAGTTTATCTAATTAAAATTTGTTCACTTGAGACTGTCTTCAAATGAAGGGTTGTGAGGATTCCAAATAAAAAATGCTTAATAAATCAGGAACCATCGTAACTCCCTATTTTTTCTTCAGTAAATGATCTCTAGGTCAGTTTTACAATTACATTTAATGTCTGATAATGAACTTTTTTGCATCTGAAAAGACCGACTTGAATATGAATAGTGAAAGTGTTTTCAATCCATGAAAAGTATCCCTTCTCAAGTTCATTTGGATGGTGATTGACCCTGGTATGTCAATGGAATTTCCTTCTTTATTTTTGAGTGAAAGGCTCCTATTCTTGTGTTCAGGTTCAGAGTCCGGCCATAGAAGAGATGATGGATAGGGCCTTCTTTGGCTTCCAGCTGCTTCTCAGTAGAAAATGGAAAAGGAACATATGCAAAACGCACAACCTTCCCGATAAAAACACCTACACAATGCAGTTGTGAAAGTCCTTCCGGAAATGATATCGCATGAACACAAGCCAAACAGGAAACCATGAGATGTGCGTGGGTTTGTGTGTAACACAGCTTTATAGGCCGATTGCTATTATCCCAGACAGACATTTACATCTTATTTAAATACTCCAGCATAGGCCCTCTGTTGTGGGTTCCAGATTTTCTAAACAAAGTAATCACTGCAGCATTTTCTTTTGGGTTTAACGTTAGTAGAGTCCTTAAAGTCACTGGCTTAGTTAGGCTGTATCAGCTCTACTGGTGATGACGGCAAAAGCTAGTACACATTTTAGCTTTCCTCTTCCATTTGTTTTACTTTTGGATACAACAAAAATGATTGTCAGGGTTCTCGTACCAGCTCCTATACCCAAACGCACAATGAACAAAAACGGAAAGGGAAAAACTAGCCTCCTTTGCACAGAGCTGGCCCAAGGCATCAGAAGAATATTCTTGTCTGCTTCTATGTTTTGGATCACCTCTGATCCTGTTTCTTATTCACGACCCATAATTAACTTTCAGCTATCACAGCACCTTTTCTGTGTATCCTGCCTCCTTTGAGACAACCATCTGCGGTACCCTTTAGAACAGCCCGAGGGCAGTTCTCTGCCGGGCTGCTCTGCTTCCCTACCTTTCTCCTCCCAGAAGTGGACAATTTCACTCTTGTCAACATCCACTTTGGAGAGTGCTGAGGTTGCACACTCACCTCAGCTGCAGAGCTGCTGCCAGGGCACTGGGTTATCTGCTTTCACTTTTAATGAGATTTGCAGACTTTAAGAATTATTGTAAAATGTACAAGTGTGATTTTCAGCAAAGATTTCTGAATTTGGTTCCTAGAACAAGGTATATTAAAAAGACAGAAAAAGGTGTATATAAAAATGACAACTATTTTTGTTCTGTCATGTATATATAGGTCAGTCACCAAGGGAAAATACTGTAGTTCAGCAAAAGAAAGTAGACATGCTATGCTTTGTTATATCGGCTTATTCCTGCGGTGCACCTAAAGAAAGGTGCTGAGTGAAACCAGTTAAAAATGTTGTTCGAGATCTGACATACTGTTAAGTCCAGTTAAACCTTCTGAGAGGCAGTGAGATTAGCTAAAGAGACCCAGGAAAGTCTTTCTAGTGTCTACTGGCTCCATTGTTGACCACAAGATCACTCATGACTGATGCTTCATTTAGTCATCGGTGAGACAAAGAGGACATTTCCACTCATTCCAGGTTTGACCTTCTGTTCTGTTCAGATGGATCAATATCACCAATGCCACGTGAAGCTGAGATGCATGAAAAATGGAAGCTTGACTCAATTGTTTTGAAGAAATATTTTTTCCAGCTACAGATCTTTTCTGTTGGCTGGCTCAAGGGTTCTGGCTTCGCCGGTGGGTTGGCTGTGCATGAAAACAGATGTCACATGTTTTGCTATCAAATTTAACCACAAGTTACTCTTCTCAAAAATAAGAAAGTTTTGAACATCTCAATACTAGTTTATGATTAGCTTCAAATATGAATCATTGTGAAGTATTTTGAAATAGGAAGCATATATTTCCTAACAAGCGTTACAAATGACCCCAAATATTGAGCAAATAATTTGTCCATCATGTCAGCTGTCTCTCTGTAGTGTTATGATTCACCACAGGATATTTCAAAATCTGTAAGGAGAAAGTGAAGTATCAAACATTTTCTAACTCAATTTGAATAGAAATATGTGGGTTGGACCACCACTGTTGGATTTACAAGTTCTGATTGTGAAAACCCTCTGTGTTTAATCCAAACTTCACTGTGCTCCACAGTCATGTCTGTTAGTAAGATTATACTACCCATTCCACACATGTAAAATCTCTGCATCTCTGAGCACACATCACACTACAACACAAGGTGTTACTACAAGTGAAAACTATGGGAATACTTTCTGAGGAGAGACCCACTTGCTTCAGCATTGATCCATTACAGTCCACTGCAGAACTCCACGAGTCCCAAGAACAATCATTTAAATTAGTGGGGGAAATGTAAAATTCCAATGGCATTTTTTTTTGAAGGCATGTAGCATTAGAATTACATTAAGTAGAACCACTGATACCGTTTTTTTCATTCAAAAAAAAATCAAGATGACGATGTAAGTCTTTTATATATCCTTTATTCTTTAAGAGGGATCTATACCTGGAATCTTCGCATGTCTCGTGGGTTGCCTGCATTCTTCAAACAGTTCTGATTGCACTTGAGGAAAAACTTTAGAAAGAATCTATAAAAATACAAAATTGAAATCTATTAGATTCATCAAAATGTAAATCCAATTTTTAAAAAGTTTAATAAAACTTAATCGTAAATAGTTATACCCAAAAGAATACTGGTAGTGAAATATTACTTTCCTATCAGCTAATGAACTTATTTTAAAGCATAAGATCTCTGTCGTAAACAGAACATTATTGCCAGGGAAAGGCAAATTTATATTATTAATTTTTCAACAACTACAAATGTATTGAATCCAGGCCATATCCTTAGCTTGGTGTGGGAAAGTTGATTTCAATGACTCATTGACTTCAAAGGCAATGACTTACACCAGATGAGAATTTGTCTCTATTTTTTCAATACATTTTATTTTTTCACAACTTATATTAGCAGTAATGACCTCTACATTGAAAAATTCCAAGGTAATGAATGATCAATCTTCTGAAAAACACTTGGCTTTGCCTCCGGTTTGGATACTCTTTCTATTCAAAGGGACTCGATCCAACTCCTGCTGACTCCAGGGAGATCCAAGCGGGATCTGCCCACGGGCAAGGCCCCAGTTCCCTCATTGTTTTTGAAAGGAAAGGAACATGGCAAATTAGGCCCTGTCTTATGACCTCTTCAACCTTTGCCAGCCTTTAACTGTAAGGAGTCACTCTACCCAGGGATGGAAATCCAGCTTATTTTTGCTGAGCAGCAACCAGCAATTATTTAGGACGAACCCTTATCATCTAGGCATCTCTCCATAAACCATTTTTTGTAGCAGTGCTGCCTCCAGGGAACACAACAAGCACTTATAGGAAGGGGAAAAGCTTGGAAAGATGCAAACACCTTTATGCTGCCCTCCTGTACTGGAGGAATGAGCTGATATGGGATGTCTCCACTCTGCAGGCTATGCAAGATTGAAGGGACTCTCATTGTCCTGGCCTCGCACCGGAGGATATTTACAGCCCAATGCTGACTCTTTATATTGCTACATGTTCATATTTCATATTTTAAAAAATGTCTATGGATCTGGTTTTCGGATAGTGACTGACAGCTCATGACAGGCAAGGCTCCAGGCTCTCTCCTCACCCCAAGTTCTTCAGGTGTACCAGTCCAGCGGCCTGTGCTGCCCAACTTCATACACGTTGAATAGTGAGGTTAGGCAGAGATTTTACATTTAGAATATGAACAACTATTATTTATTCATGTCAATCTTTATAAGTGACTGTGAGCATTCTCACTGTATACACCTCACAGAGGTTTCCATGTGCCAAAAGCATTCCTGGCAGGAGACAAGCCAGACACCCCTTCCCTTCTTCAGCACCCAATATGGCCCAACTGCAGCTGATAGAAAGTATGACCGTGGCTGCATCACATCACATTTCCTCCTGCAGAGCTCTGAGGGTCAGACTGGAGCATTATGGGAGTATTCTCCTATCACAAACTGGTGCTTTTAATCACCAGTCTTCCTTTTCAGTTAAACCTTGAGCATGGCGCTAATATTAATATGGGATGCTAATGCTGGAGGAGCATATTGGAGAGGCAATGAGGGAAATGACTAAGTTTCCTGAAACTGTGCATAAGTAAATCAAGTCTGTCGGTTCAGCTAAATACCCATTTCTTTTAAAAATTCCTGTCCCAAAATGTGTAAAGGGGTTTTAACTGTCGAGCTGAAAGAGAGCTGGGTTTCTGCGGTGGTTGACATGATCTCCTAGCTTGGATGCTCACTTTGAAGTCAGGTTTCTGGACACTGTTGAAGAAACATTAACAGCAACTCCACGAAACTGCAGCTTTATTAGCCATGATCCCACCCTAATTTTATCTGCCTTGTTTTTCTGGGCTTTTTTATGATCTCCAGATCAACTGAATATAACCTAAATGTAATAGCATTTCTGTCATAACTCTGTTCTTTCTTGCATGCCTTCTGCTGCACAAACTGTGATAGTGTCCCAGGACCAGTTGTTGCCCACATCAGGGACAACAAGGTGCTGGAGAGTTAGCAGAAAGGGAGAGTCTCTAGCTTTATAGCTTCTTAGTGTTACAGCCAGGCTGAAGAGGAGTATCTTATCTATTTTTTTTTCTGATCTCAAATGGGTGTTGTGAGGCTGCTTGAGCTAATGTTTGTAAATTACTCTGAAATTCTCCAATGAATTGTGCACTAGGAATGCTAAGTATTGCTCCTCATGGATTGTTTTTAACATAAAGCATTCATGATGAATTGTTTCTATACAGAGAGCTCACATCCTGTGAAAAAAAGGGGCCATTAAGCACCCTTTCACTAATCATCAACTGGAACTGCTATTTGTTCAATTATTTGGTGAAAAAGACCCATGCCTGGTGGAATTAGACATCTTCAAATTTACCAGGATGAACCTAAGCACTGAGCTAAATATTGAAGCACAAGGCTGGGGTGAAAGAGTGAACACAAGCTGCAGCACATGTATTTCAGTTCTGCAGCATTCCTTGACACTGAAATATTTTATTTTACTTTTTAATCTGAATTTTCAGAGAGTTCATGAAGCACAGGTGACATCAAGATAAGATTTTCCAAAGAAGACAAATTAAAATCCACGTTCTTAGATAGGGCTTTTCTCAAAGCTTGTCAGGAGAAGACAATCAACTCTATGGTTTCTCTCAGCTGACCAACAATGACTATGAAACCAGCCCTATCACAGAGGGAACAGGGTCAGATACTTTCTCTGCAAGATTTGCACTCTCAAGATAAGATTGCTGTGATAGAGTAAGAAGCAGGCAGCTGGATCAGAGCCCTGTTTTGGTCACGTCTCAAACTTTGTTGCTAACAATAGAATGAGAACACAAGCCTTTCTAGATTTGCCTCTCCCTGATATGTTTTTTATTATATGCTCAAACTGTAGTCTTTTTTAATAAATACAGTCTTACAAAATGGTCTTCCTAAACATACTAAGCTGCTCCTAAAATACAAATATGAAGAAAAATGTAGTCTTTGTGATGTTCCTTTGCTCTGATTTTTTTCATGTTGCTAGAATGGGGGCTGCTACCATCTTAATTAAAATGTATTACCTACCACAAGACTGCACTATTTTAAGATAGAATTTACATCTTTTATTAACTCACCTCACCTATACACTTAGCTTGCGATGCCTCTCAATGCCCATCTGCCATCCCTGTACAGAAAGTCACTTGATATTCCACCCACCAATTTTTCCTAACAACCACTGTGCAATTAAACTCAACACGTTCTGTTGCGAGGTAAATTAGGCACACCTGCGGCCAGACTTCATTTGAACTGCATCAGAAAAGGACCTAACAAGGTGAGAGCATACCACAAAGTTATAGGCCTGTCAAGCAATTAGGTTTTCACTTCTGGGACATCCGCACAGTGCAATTATGCTACACATTACAACCTGGCTAATCTTCTGAACAAATGTCATGTCTCGGAGAAGCTAGTAAAAGCAGTTCATCTGCAAATGTGTCTGCTCTTAAGCCTCCACCTTATGCACATAACAACCTAGGGGAGACTTTTTTGTGATATGAAAGATGTTTTTTTCCACAGAAGATTTTTTAAACCCTGCAAGTGGCTTTTCATCCTTTTCACCTCTTCTTAACCTTTTTGAGAAGAGGTGTTGTAGCAAATAGACCAGAAAGACTTTTGTGCTTGAATTTCAATGCTTATCAAGAAAATACTTGGTATTATAAGCACAAGCAGTGGCTTTAGTTTGGTCTGATTCAAATATTTGTGGTGAAAACCCGCATATTACACCCTAGAAACATCATTAGAAAATCGTATTTCTACTAGACCCCAATCAGAAGTGTCATTCATGCAAATAAACCTCAGCAGGAAGTAAATTTTATTTTTTTTTTAGTTCAAATATTGAGTGTGACTGTCCTGGCAACAACACCCCAAGACAAAATCTGCAAGGATGATAGGTGAGATCTCTGGTAAGGATGCCAGCTGAAACCGGCAGTGATAAGCAGCCTCTACCTCTTTATCAAACAAGATCTTCCCAACATCTGACTCAGAGGACAGAAAACTGCATCAGCACTGCTTGAAACATTTTGCTTTACTCCAATAATTACGTTTCATTCTCATCTTGTATTTCAGGTATGCGGTTAGAGTGTTCAATTCAGCCTGCAGATGAGATCTCGCTATACTTGCAAAATTGTTAAGATATGAC
>JAUMJL010000346.1:1162500-1170000 GCA_033558185.1 Dromococcyx pavoninus | reverse complement strand
CATCACCTAATCTGTCAAGATGCACTGTATATAGAAAAGTGCAGTGCTTTTTAAGCATATTTTCAGAAATTATGTGCTAGTACTGTAAGTCCTCAGCAGGCAAAAATCTTCTATAAGCATATGCAATTATAGTGCATAAGAACTATTAATTTAGAATAATTTCTAGAATATTTATATTTAAAGAAATTTACAGTAAAACTATTATTTAAAGAGATCCGTTTAAAAATTAAATTTGGGCTCTACATTTTGCCTCGCATTTACTTCAGTCTCAAGTTTTTGCGAATAAATTACATGTGTGGAAATAAGGCACCAAATAGAAATGAATTGATCCCACTTCCCAATTAAGTAACCAGAAAACTAAATTTTAGTACTGTTATCTGGAAGCAACACCGCCAGCTGCAGAAGGACACAAAGAAATCAGTGTACAAAAGCCTGGATGCACTTTGCAGGAAGGAGGGAAGAAGAAAGTAAAAACATAATTTAAAAATGAGTCATCAGCCTTGGCCAGAAGATGAGACAGGCAGGGCCAAAATGATCAGCGATGAAATTGCCATGCAGGAACAACTAGTGCAGCCTCACAGGGACAGCCCAGTATGGCTTTCCCAGTAGTCAGGATGCTGTGGCCTCCTCCACCACCCACAGAGGCAGGCTTGTGAAAGCATTTTGGGTTCTGCTTGGAAGCAGTCCAGATGTGCTTGCGGACAGGGATCCAGCCATCCAGTTCCCTGGGGCAGCAGATCCCTAGGTTGGTGGTTGCCCGTGGGGCTGGTGATTGCCCGTGGGACTGATGTATCAACATGGCTCCCTGATGGATCAACATACATCCCAACCCCACATTTGTCCACACTTGCTTGTAGATTGGCCAATCTCTGGGCACTGTGCTGCAAAAAGGTCTAGTACTCTGCTACATATATCAGTAGGATTTTTGCCTCTGATAACAGTTATTGTGGGATCTAAACCAAAGAGTCAATTATTCATATTTTATATAGATGTAATAAACACCTGACAACATAAATAAAAATAACTCCACTGGTACCAACAGACTTGCACATGCTTTTGAAAAAGCTCATTTTAGACCTTAACATTTCATAAGTTTTCCTTTGATGTTGTAATTTTGTAGGATCGTTTAAGTATTTTATCACAACCTCTGTAAAAAATACATTGTGAAGGTTCTGCAAAAAGAATTTATTTCCCATTTGTTTCGGTGAAAATGAAGCTCCGTTTACAGATAAAGTGAAACTTGTGTTCTAATAAGAGATACATCTTTAATTATTCATTATTACACTTATTGGTATCTTACATTGCACTTAACGGCAATGAAGATATCTGTTCTGCGCTGGAGCCTCAGTAACAACTGTGCGTGCAAGGGGAGTGGTGCCAAACACAGCAATTTCTTGGTGCACCCGTGCAATTTTGGCAGGACCATTCAGCATCTTACTGTTGCTTTGCTGCTTCTACCATTATCAGTAACCTGCCTGTGTGTCCTACAGGAAAATACAGGCTGTTCTCAAAAGACCTGAGTTTCTCTTCATGGTGCATATGGTGCTTTCTTGGTTTCAACCTTATGGGCTAATGTGAGGCCTGGGGGCTTGTGCCAGGGCAAATTGAAGAGCAGATGGAGTGTACTCTGCACAAGACATTTTAGTTGGTGTCACTTGCCCTGATAAATACGGGCTGGTTTTGTTCTGCTATCTGGTTGCTACAGTATGGGCTAAAACTTACGTAAGATCTCAAACTGGTGCATGCCTTAAACGGATTCTTAATTACTATTCATTAAAACACATATAAAATATCTCATAATAGCAATACATTAGATTTGTAAGTAAGCACTTCAAGATTGTTCTACTTCCAAAAGGCCCTATATGCCCAGCAGCCCATTTTGAGACAGAGTTCAATGATCAGGTTCTTTCAGTGGGGGTCTACAGGCAAGAAGCACAGAAGGAGATTCCAGGAACAAGGACTCTTATTTTTCTCCCTTGCAACAACCCCAGTAAATTTTTTTCCCCCATGAGGTCAAGGGATATTTTATCTGGAAAGTCTTAGTAAGTATTGGGCCATAGATTTGTTGAGATTTGCAGAGATGTGACAGACACCAGCTACAGATGTTGCATTCTCAGCATTCACCTCGATGCCTGTCCTGGACTCTTCCCAGCTTGTCCCTGCTGTCTCATTTTCAAGTAGTTTCTCCAAGATGCAAGAGTGAATGAGGTGCAACCTCACACCTGCACAGGGGAGTGCCCTCCCTGCCTGTAGGATCTCTACCCTGACCTGCAGGTGGAGATGTTGCCAGTGGGTGCCTTGTGGACAAGACAACAGTGGTTGATGAGCTCCATGTCCATGGGAAAAATGAGAGTCCCATATGTATCTAGGGGCAACATCTGGGCTAATGTCAGCAACTTACATGCGATTACTTAATTGCAATCTTGAATGAAATGATACGTCATAATAGACGCCTCAAGAATTTTGATTTTAGCTGTCTATCTGCGAAAGTTATGATGCATGCTCATATTATTTGTCTTAATTTTATTTCACTATCACTAACTGTAGACACTATTTCAGAAATATTTTGAATTTAGTTTTAATTGTACAGCTTTCAACACAACATTTCTCTTTGTGTTGAAAGCATCACGGTGATTTATCCTCATTATTGTGTAAATAGGTTTCGGCAGTTCTCAGTAAATAAAACAAAGAGTGACAGGAGGAGAAGGGGGAATTTGCTTTCCTACCAATTAGAGTAGCCTTAGGCAGTACTTTTAAGAGGAGATAAATCCTGCAAATCACTAAAATGATCCTGTCACATGCACCAAATATTAAAATCACACAGCGGCGCACTTCATACAGTTTGCTTTGGTTTAATGAGTTGGGGTGGGCTTCGTCATGAGGTTTGCATCTCACAGTTGGGGACTGTTGATTGACAGTGAAGATCATGCCCAACTGCAGCTTCCTAACCAGTAGGGCCAGATGGAAAATCACAATTCATGTTTAATATGCAGTTTTTCAGCTAACGAAAATTCCCAAATTGTCTCCTCACCTCCTACCTGAAAATTTTTTCCCATAATAAATGCAAAATATGCTTTATATTAGCCAAGAGTGGGTTTTCCCCCTTCCAGCAAGTTATTAAAAAAATCCTGTATAAATGATCCCTATTAAGTGAACAACCTGTTAACTTCTTCAATTATGTAAGTTATCAAAGATTAAAAGATAAGTTTATAAAACATCTGTTGTCAAACTTAGACACTTTTAAAAACAAGTAAGTGATGTGTCAGGGTACAGATAGGATCACAGAAGAAGCAGATAGTTTAGAATTACTGAACAACTAAAAAACTACTTTGTTCTATGAAAATTTCTGCCAAATAGAGACTCCTGTGCCACGCTGGTGAGAGTGCTGTGGCTCCTTTTGGATTTGCCATTATGGCAGAGAACAGGATTGGTAAGGTCTGCAAGGGTATTTTTAGCCACCAGAACAAAACCTGCTGATATAGTGTAGTATATGTTGTGAAGAGATGGCTGATATCAAGCTTTTAATGATAAACAAGACATAGCAGACATATTGCATAATGCTGTAGGAACCTTTATAACTCACAGCCTCACCGTTACAGCTCAGAGTTCCTATTTTCAATTATTATCTCTCCCTACACTGTTTTCCTGCAGTCAAGTTTTACACTCTGACATTTATACTTAGTATATTGAGCAATGATTGTTACCTTGTTTCAGCATTTTTTGTGCAATGCTTTATGAGAGTGGAACTAAATGTATGACAGAAACCCCAGTAACCTGAGACCCTGGGTCAGTAATGTATTAAAACAAAACAAGACACACATGGCTTTGGCACAGCAAGAAATCATGCAGGAATGGGGACTGAGACAGGCTGAGATAAAGAAGGCCTACCTAACAGCTGCAATTATAGCCTTCGTTATATGAGTCAATCCATTACTGCATATAGGCTTGACAAATTACCATAAATGCCAAGCCAGAACAACAGCGAAGTAATTTAGCTTCATACTGGACACTTTGAAAGTTGGTACATCTAAATATCTCAGTGAGGACTAATTAATTAATCAGTCTTGTTGTTGGTATAATGATTATGATCTTTTTTTAATTTAAAAACTCGCTCCAACTAAACAACTGGCAAATTACCATTATAGTGGTTAGAGAATAAAGTCATTGATTTGTAGTCTCATTCGAAATGTAACAGCACATCAATTTGTGAATGTCCTAAAATAAATACAAGTTTTTCATTACTTTCAATAACGCATATCTGCCCATTAAAGACTTTACATTAAAGAAATGTTCACTGTCAGCTACCCACAAGTCAACAAATGCTTGTGTAATCTTCACACAGTATTGATTTGTAAGTATTAAATTATACGATTGCATTTTATCACTTTCTCATATGTAGAATATCCAGTGTACAGGATGGAGAATGAATATTAACATTACCTCACACTTTATTTATATCGCTTGAAAAATATGAAGCAACATGACTTCTACAGGGCACATCTTCCTAATCTAATTTATTAAGTCAATTTCTTATCAACCTCTTTATAGACATTTTCCTCGTCACATTTAAGCATTTAAAAACTAATAGCACTGCCCTTCTAGGAGGGAAAATTACAGCTATATTAATGATTTTCAGTCAGGGTAAACTACAAAAAGATCAAAACCTGCTCTGCTGGGCTGGGTGCCATTCTGACCACCTAGGTGTGATTTAACACAGTGAAGCCAACTGAACACCAACCTGGCATCAAGGCCTCTAGGCCGGCTCCACCCAGACCAGCACAAGCTCCTGGAGGTCTGTGCTCTGACATCAACAGCTTGGCTTACCAGTACAAGATCTACTACATTCCAGTTGAATATCCTTAAATTCTAATTTAGTTTATACTTTGTATTTTCCAGGTTTTTCCTCTGTCCCACCTCACATCTACCTTGCACAATCAAAAATGTTTCATGGCATAGTCTACACTCTAGGTCCTGCTGATAGCAGATGCAGGTCAGGCACTCAGCACGCGTATGATTAAAGATCCCAGTGGCTCTTAAATAGTGACTAGACACAGGAGGTTGCTGCACTGTTGAAAAAGTGGTCAGGACTCCTTCAAAATGACATAGGAATTATGTGATGGAAATAGACGTAGAAATTGTATTTAAGATTTAATTCATTGGGTCAGCAGGATCTACCGCGAGAAGTGATACGTTCGTTCCTTTGCCTCAGACACTGAATGTTGCCTAACTTCAGCAACAAATGAATAGAAGAAGGTACAGATAAGCCTTCCTCACTACATAATACTGCTTCTTGCCTTGAAAAATACGTATAGTGGGCACTAACCATAGAAAGAGTCACAGAAGTGAGAACTCATCATGCAGTTAAAGACCTTATCAGATCTTGTGTTCATATAGGGGATATTCAGGTTACAATAGACAACTTTAATGCTGCCAGAAATTAAGTCGTCAGTGTTTGACTTTTCTACCTCAGCGTTCTTTAACATATTTCTCTGAGTAATTTCCTACTTTTGAAATTGGAAGATAGAAATGCTTGAACCTGGAACCATTCAACCTTCTCTACAAAGTACACAAAAAAATAGAACTTCAAAAGACCTCTACCCCCACCAGTAAATTAATGCTATTAAGCTGTTGTGTTCTTGCCTGGATGCTCGCTCTGAGCAAGTTAACTTTGGTGCCGCCGGCCGCCAGGCTGTGGTAGCTCAGCACTTCTCACATGACAACTTAGTCTAATTGAGTGGGACAAATTATCTTACAATGGACTCTTTGCAACAGCAGCAAGACTAAATCTATACTTCAGCTAACTCTGAACACATAATTTAGCTGTAAGAGACTAGCAGCATCAGTGGTTTCCACAACTATCTGCTAAAAGCAAAAGAAAATTGTCTCAAGAAATTCTGATTTCAGTTTCAGAAAGGAGTATGATATGTCCATAATATAAGAGCTCAGAGTCAGAAAAACATTTTTCTTCTTGCACTGCCTGTTGTGTTTCTTTTTCTTATTGCCTGACTCCCTGTACCATGATCTTGTGCTCCACACTGCTGGTGGTGGGAAAGCAGGGGAGGAGGTATATTGCCTGGCTCTCAGCAGAAAGGTTCTGAATAGAAGAAAGTTCCCTGCCCTCAAGCCCTACAGTCCACTACCTGAGAGTCGGGAACAATTGCAAGAAAATAAAGTCACGTTCTAGCATTTAAATTCATTATTGGCTTTTCTGCCCTGATGAATTATTTAGAGTATAAACCATCCAGTTTTTTTATTTTATGCTAATCCTATTGGTAGAGCTACAGTTTCAGAGGATATTTAGACTGACTTGTTTAGTTTTCTCCACCTTTGACTATCCCTGCCCTTTTTAAGAGCAGAGTCTTTTTGATGTTAAATAAAAAGTTGAGAAATCTAAATGAAGGACTTCAAAATTCAAGTACTGACTAGGCTAACTCATAATCTGTAATAAAAGGAGATACCGGGCACTAATGAAGAGTTATCATTTGTCATCAGATACGTCACCTTTGCTGCAGGTTTTTTTTTTTGTTTTCAATTTCTAGACAATCGGTGATATCTGTGATACCATTTTGTGAGAACTATTTAGGAGAAACCTACTTTCTGCAGGTGAAAGAGGTGAATGTTAGTCCATCCATCCACGGGGCTATTTGGAGCTTTTTGTATGCACAGCTCCTTATATCCTGATCAGATACATTACGGCAGGGCAAATACTTAAAAGGGAAAATAATTACAACTATTACTGTGTGTGTTGCTCACACCACTATTGAAATTCTATTGAAACAAAATTAGAGTGTAACCACTGCCCTAAGCTCTACTTCAAGAGGAGATGCTCACTATCACTTTGACATTGACACTTCATTTGCGTATATTGAAACACCTTGAAAAAATACACTCTTTAACATACCCAGCATTAACACAAACCTTGCCCTCTAGAGGTACAGTGCTTACCACTAAGGAAATTCTTTCACTGAAGTTGGCTTACTGTAGTGCTGTCCCTAACAAAACAAATCAATCTATTTCATTTTATCTGTATTTTTTTTAACTGGTTGTTCCTTGTCTTGTTTCAGAATGAATGCTGTTCCCTGACACAAATTGATCTGAAATTATAGAGCCACAACTATATGTTTGTCCTGGTGCTGCTGAAAAGGGAATCCCTGAAAAAGGGCTTGGGACAGTCTTCAGAAAGGGGAAGTGGCAGTCACGCTGAGCTCTATCAAGCCAGGAAATTTTACTAATTCTCTTCTATTTCTCACTGCATACTTGTTTTCTTCCTAAAGAGCAGTCAAATTCAAATGATGTAATTTTTAATTACTGGTCTGCTTTCTCAAGAGTGTGTGCTGGATGGCAGTTACAGGCTCCAACTCCTTCTCTTTAGCCCTACTTCATCCAAAACCATCATTCCTGGCTTTTTGGCAGTGATCATGCGGGAGCCTTGATGGTTTCTGCCTTTTTAAAATTCTGTGCTTGCACAAAAAGAACTTGTAGATGGTTCACCTGGTCTGG
>JAUMJL010000346.1:1137500-1160000 GCA_033558185.1 Dromococcyx pavoninus | reverse complement strand
GGAAACAAGTAAGACATTTCCCTAGGCTAGCTCAGATAAAGTGGACGATTACTATTGGCATTCCACATGTAAATATTTAACACTTCACAGCTAGTTTGCACCTAAATGCCCATTAGATGTTGCTACAAGCCCGGACACCATTTCCCTGCAGAGGCAGCCGGCCTTCCTCGGCCGGGTTTATTAGATCAGGGAGACCACAAATCTTCTCCTAAATGGCAGCGAGAGGGGACAGGGTTTGGGAGATGTGTGCCACCGGTGACACGAACCAGTGCTCCCGGGGAAAATCAGACAGAGCGGGATCAGCGGCAGAACTGCTGTTTATCAGGTATCTGATAAACCCGTGCCGTAGTTCATTAGTCACAATGATCAAATTTGCCGAGGCGGAGAAGCTGCCTCCGAGCACAGCGCTGCTACCTGTTGGCATCGCCCTTCTCCATCTCTGCTCCGAGGGGCTGCAGGGCAAGGAATGCCTCGCGCAGCTGGAGATGGCGAGAGAGAGCAGCCCTGTCCCCAGCTAGGCCTCTCCAGCTTAATTTTTTATATATCCATTTTCCCTCTCTTTATCCTTTCCATGCACTCATCATCTCCCCACCACAAGAGCTCTTGTCACCATACATGGGGCCAAGCTCAGGAAATTAATATTGCGACCAGTGTACAAGTAACAGTAACGATGTTAAAACAACTTATTGGAATATGCAGTGATGTAATGCTGATAATACATCCCTAATCATTTTTCTGGTTTCTAAACCTGCCAGGATGGTCATTCTGTTTGCATTTCTCATGCCAGGCATCCCCACTAAAAATGCAATAGTGGTCTTATCTTTTTATTTGGCATAATCACTGGTAGAAACATAGCATGCTTTCTTACGATCCCAGTTTAATGAGTGGCTGGCTAATCCAGTAACTTTTTTACTGTCTAAAAATAACAGCAAAGGTTTAAACACTAGCAACTATGCAGTATAAAGGGAAAAGCAATAAACATGTTCAAATACATCTATTTAATAAAGTGAAATTAGATCACTGTTTTTTCAGCTGCCACTTATAATAGTTGCTTAGAAATGGACAATAGTAACAAAAATGCCTGCTTGATTTTTTTCTTCTCATTTTTGCTGCACATTTTAACTAAGAAATAGCCTGTATTTTATGTTTTATCTCTGGAGTGGCAAATGTGGCTTAGAAGCTGGCTGTGCATTCCTGCCTGCATTGTCCCAAGCGGACAGTACAGTACAAGGATGCTACAGCACAGCAAAAGGACATTCTTCAGTCTTTTCATGCTGTGCTCTGAGGAGGAAAATTCTGGACAGACAAAGAGATGAATACTGCCCTGCTGCATATCAAAACTACCAGTAATTTACCACAGCAGTTCGTTTTTCAAACACAATTAGTTTGCAGCAACACTATTGACCAACTAATGCTTGTTTGTTCAACAGCTGGGGGTGAGTTACTGCTCTTCTACACCACACGAGCTGCAGACAGGGAGCTCCTGATTTCTGAGTGTCTGTGCCCAGGACCACCTCCTCTGAGCAGATGCTTGCTGGGGGAGCGAAGGGTTCAGTCTGCATTAACACGTAAGGACCCTGTATCGCTAACAGCATGATCATCTCTGGCAGTCCAATTAATTCAGGCCATTGGCAACTCCATGTGTTTGCTTTTTCTTTTCCGAATGCTTGACTTCTTCCCCGAGTTAACAAGCGAAAATGCATATCAGAAAAGCAGAAGGAATTTGCCCCAAATTATTCAAAGGGTTTTCTGGGCCACTGTTCAGAAAGCAGAAAAACTCCTAGCATAATTTCAGAGGCCTGGAGCAGGAGCCCATTACAGTGAGGCAGAGCAGCAGAGGCTGGAGCTACTTTTATTGCTATTGTTTGTCTACAAATCTCCCCACACCAAACAATGATGTTGTCCAAAGCGAGCTGTTTGCTATTAATGACTCATGAGTACAATAATGCTGCCAGCCCCCTACTAGGTGTTTTGTCAATGTACTTAAATAGAAAGTCTCAAACTGTTGCTATTTGTTTCCATCCATCCCCCAGCACTTTGCACAAATGTCTGTGGAGTACCCTGGCTCCAAACCCCTTCAGTCTCAGCACTGACCTTTGTGCTCTGGAAACAATTACTCCTGGAAAGCCTGTCAATATCATTATTTTTACAAGAAATCAATACGCTTCACAAAGTTAATGGGGGATTCAGGCAGCAAGCGTTTACCTTCTTACTGTCAGTGGTGCAGCGGGCTGTGCTCTGGCACAGATGACAGATTCGCCTAGACACCGAGCAGACAGTAAGCAATGGGTGTAAAGGAAAAATAGGCTGCAAGCAGGCGTGGAAAACGTCAGCTTCTGCAGGCATCTATGCTCTAACAAGCCAAAGATGTCAGCCTCTTGTAGTGTCCACTCTGGAGCAAGAAAAGAATACAGGGAGCTAATGAAAGGGGGATTAGGAAACCCTTTCCACTTCACAAAGAGAAATAAACCAGTTTGAAAATGCTGGGGTAAATATCTGTGGGTTTTCTATAATGGGGGTCCTGGCAAGGATTGTTCAAGCAGCCAGAATTGCTGCTGCAAAAAATTCCACAGGAAAATATAATCTACAAATTCAGTCTCTGGGTTGAATTCACCCCCTTTATTTCCCAGAGTTTAACTACTATGAGAGAAGCAATTTAAATAAAAAAATATATGGAAACTGATCAATGTAATGCTGTTACCAGTAAAGATGCTACAGCTATTTTTATACTAATAAAAGACCTATATTGTTATTTTTCAGGGTGTTTCTAAAATATTAACATAAGCTTTAACTAAACTATCTATTTTTCAAGGATATTATAATAAAAGTGGAATAAAATCACAGAAAATGTATTTTTAATATGTTAAACATAAAATATTTTAAGGAGTTGCCCATGACAAAACCTGCACTCACAAGGATGCTTCGGGCAACCCTTTGAGCCCAATACGACACAACCTTATCGCATTCGCTGTGTTTTGTATCACCACCACCCAGATGGGTTGTGAGCTGCACCAGGATGCTTCTTGTCAGCAGCCCCGTGAACTATGTGATTGTACGGCAACAAGAGATGTGTTTTCATAGTAATATTTTTCTATGGCCCCAGTTTCTGCTCTTCTGTTGTTCGTTATCTGCATCCAGGCTTGTCAGCACCATGGCTCGGAAGGAGCCCTTCTTCTGCAGAGACCTGCCACAAAACAGCTGCACTAACGCACAAGATCGCCTGCTCCTGACGTCACTAATCTTCATAGCTGAAACCTAGTGAAAATCAAAGCATAAACAGCATCATGCTATAAGCACCAGGCAGTACTTTCAGAAAAGAGAAGGAATTGTAAGTGTGCTGAGCAGCCTGGTGCTCCCCGTTTCTCCAGCCTCAAAGCAAAGGGCTAGATGACTTCAACACATGGTGGGGTTAAAAAATACTAAGAAAATTTTTTCAGCTTCCCTCACTGCTATCAGCAGTTTGGAATTTACACTAGCCTTTACATCATTACGCCAGTCGTTCACAGCTTTTTAAGGCCTTAATGCAAACCACATGCAGAACCAAGCAGCACTGGGATGGTCGGGATGGGAACCCTCTCGGAGGGAAAACCAACAAACAGATCTCTTGTCTACAAAGCTCAACTCAACACATTTTTCATGCATTGTGGGCCTCTCCAGAAGCAGCAAGCTGTTTAAAAAAATACCTGGCCCAAATTGAGCATTTGTTTGACATGATGGAAAAGTGAGTGCTATTTTCTGTTATATTGCCCTTATTCTACATCGACAAGAATATATTTTTTTGCTGTTCCCAACTGATTTCACAGTAGTGAACTCCGTTTATGAATTATCTGACACATTTCTTGCAATTCTTCTGACAACAGTGCTCAGTGGAAATTTCAAGGCACCTCTCTTCTGACAAGTAGAAATATCAATATTTGAATAAATTGTGGATTTTAAACTTCTCACTCTGATGCACCACAGCAAGGAAGACTGAATTTTTCTTTTACTGGGTCTAATCCCCTTGAGCCTAAAGGAAGAAATCTGTATGCAGCGTTTCATTACAAGAAAGCTGTACTGAGTGACATTTGAAGCACACATCTAAGTCGACCTGATGAAGTTTACTTCCTTCAAACAACAAATAGCAGCTTTGTATTATTTCCTCTTCTTGGGGGAAAAAAAGCAAAAGCATGATGTCTAAGCAAAAAGCCGAAATGTTGATTCACAAATTGACAGGCCAATCTTTAAACAAATGTGTTTCTTGGGGGAAAAATGCAGCTTTGTTCAAGCTGAGCATTTTTCTTGTGCCTGACAGAAGCATTCCGGGGCTGATTAGAAGGAACTTGTTAGGGCTCCGTCTCAGACACTCTGACTCCACTTTTTAACAAGCATGCAAAGAAAACAACATAAAGATAACAAAACATTGTCATTACCATCTATGGGCTCTATTTGGGCCTTTATTTTTGCTTTTTCTTTTTTTTATGCTTACGCTCTGAAATTTCTCCCAGCTCATCTTGCACTCAGCCACGCCAGCACTTTGGGTGTGCAGTATTTTGGGCCCATGCACAGTGTCCTACCGTCACCCCAGGCGGTGTGGGGTGCCCAGCAGGAAGGTGGAGTTCCTCTACACGTGCAGGCATGCTGCTGGACACCCTGCAAGGTCTCTGGCTCTAAAATGGAGGCAGCTGTGTGGAGGGACTGCATGGTCCTCATGCCAGAGCCCTGCGTCTGCTTGCCCATGAGGTGCTGGGTACCTGGTGAGACCTGCTCCACTTGCCTTGTATGCTAACAGACGTTATCAAATAACTACCTGATAAATCACTTCTTATAGTTGCCAAGCAGTCCCAGAGCTGTCTTCACCTTTCCTTTAACCCTTTGTCTGCAGGGGTTTGCGTGCCAAAACCAGTTCATCCTCTTGCAACCAGAAGAACAAGTTACAAGTCTGTTTGTGATAGCTTAACACATGAAAGTCTTCTTCCATAATAAAATATTCTGGCTAAAGTATAGTGGAAAACTTGTCTTAGCAAAGACCTCTATCTTACTGCAGGCTGTGGTTCAGGACACTGTTTTGTATGGGGCAATACATGCCAGTTCCTTGGTTATGAGGAGTGATGCCACTATACTTACAAACCGTACCTCTGAAACTCTTATCAGCAATAATTAAAATAGTATCTAAGTTGAAATAATACAAGAGGAAACAAATACAAAGACCTGATTAGAAATATTTCTCCCTACTTGATTCTCAAGAGCATCCCAGGTTGCTGAATGGGAATACTTGCAGGACATGGATGCTCCACAGAAGAAGAAGCATTAACTGAAAGGACAGTGACACAGAGACAACAGTCAAGAGGTCAGACCTACAAAAACATTTTAATCCATAATATTTTACTGTAATAACCTGTTACTTAGTTCACACTGGTGAAGGTACAAAATCTGTCCAAAAATTTTCCTCCTGAAAGTAAAGGCAGTTTCAAGGGATGCTTAAATGAAGTAGGACAACAGCTAGAACTACTAAACAGAATAACATGGCCCTTAATCTGTGTGTGTGACTACAGATGGCTGCAACATGGTGTCCACTTTTGGTCCTGGATTTCTGTAATCAGAGGGACAGGGGCAGTAATATCTGGCTTGGAAAAAGTGAGGTGTGGAGGTAGAGATGATTCGCAGACCAGCAAGGACCACTTGTGTCAGGCACAGGGCAGCAGGCAAGCTGCTGGAATGCAGAAGGTGTGCCCAGGCAAGAAAGATTTGGGTCTGGGCAGATGCCACGGGTACAGGCACCAGTGGCATATAGAAATGCCTGAAGGTATAGGTGGAGATACAGTAGAGGAATTTGATTCTGAGGAAGCATCTCATGCCCAGAGAAGTTACACAGAGCCATGCAGGAGGATTTGTCCAGACACCACTGCAGGTGGGCTCCCAGGGCAGGACCTCCTGTAGGAATACCACAAAGAATAAAGAGTATGACCAAAAGGCAGCCCTGGTCCCAGTGCAATGGAAACCTGTCACTCCCTCATCTGAAACTTCACTGTACAACTGAATATTCATGGGAATACCAGAATTATAAAAAAATGTTTCAGATGCGGAAAAAAATAAAATCAGCTTGTGTCTTCTGCCTGAGAATTGGCATAACCATTTCATGGTAGCCTAGAACAGATACGCTGGTGCCACTGTAAATGAAAAATGATGCTATGGGGAATTTCTCATTATGTCACATACACTTGCACTCTATTTAGCAGACCTCAGGCTTCTTCTCTTGTTCAGTCCCTAAAGCGGCATGGGGCCAGCCTGACACTGATCTATCTCTGCAAGATGTAAGGTAATCTTTTTTAAAAAAGCCCAAACTCTGAGTATTTTACAACTAAGGTTTGGGGTTTTTTTTGTAATTTTTAATAGAAAATAAAGCAATCGCTACGCACTGAATGGTCCAATCATTTTCAAAGCTATTTGATTTGTTAAGCTTCCATCAACTTTTATTTTCACTGTCATACAGTCCATCCAATTATTCAGTTACATATTTTTGTTGAATGAGGGGGCTGATAAACTACTGGTGTTTTGCATATGCTGCTCTTCTTTTCAGGAATACTCCCTTGAATGTCTCTGATAACTTCAAGCCTGAAGTTTAGATGTTTATACTATCTGTCAGCCTGCAGGGTTTTTTTCTGAACCATTCTGCCAGATTTGCATTAAGATTTACGTTACTGAAAAATATTGTTGCTTTCAAACTATGCTTTTATGTACTCTTTCAGGAATTTATTAATATAATGTGAATTATCATGTTCCTTCTTCCTTAAATCAGTATAAGTCAGGGGTGTCAAACTCATGGCTTCTCCTGCTCTCCTGCAGCGTAATGCGTATCACACGCTGCACACATGACCAGCACTGGCAGGAGCGCAGGGGCAAGGAGCTCGGCACTGCTGCCACGTAGAAACAAGGTGTTGGGTCGGATAAGACAAGGGGAAGGGTTGGAATCGGCCTGTGGTCCATGAGTTTGATATCCCTGGTGTAAGTACTCATGTTGTTTATTTTTACCTTTTTCTTTCATATTTCCCCTTTCCTCCCCCTTGCAAACACATACATGAAAAACTCTTTCTCCATTAATTTGATGGGGATGGGATCAAGCTTCCAAGAAGAGATGTTTCACAGAAAATGCTCTTTTATCCACTATGAGGAGAGCAGCAACAATCCATCTCACCACAATCACCTTGGAAGGCACAGGTTAAAGAAAATAGATAAACAAGCCTGCTCTGCTTAGCAAAACAACTTCAGTGTCACATTCTAGTGGAAGATACATAGGTTTCTGGACATCTGTTAAGAAATTAACAAAAATTTGCTTTGGTTGGGAGAGAAATATAGATAACTAAAGTCAGAAATGGGTCTTTTTTCTCTCAGCCTTATGAAAGACAGTAAAACTAGTGTAAAATCAGTGTAACTTAATTGACTTTCCGATGTTAATTTATGCTAATGGAGGTTCTGGTCCATAGTTTTCACCTGGGAACTCAATAGCAATGAGTGATGGCTCCAATTAGTCATTATAATTGTGAGTTGCTAAAGCTAATATTAGTAGAACTGCATGACATTCTGGGTATCTCCCCAAACTTTTCTGATAATAAGCACTGTTCCACACAGCTGGATCATATTTAGCTGCAAATGTGTCTCAGCTGGGCCTTGTAGTCTTGTGGGTCATCTATGAGCATTTGCAGAGTGGCCTCCTTTATCAAAAAAAACCTGTAAGTACCCACATATCCTGTCCCAATGGTAGATAAAACCAGATGAATATTTGATTGTTGCCCCCCACACTAGGCAACTGTTTAACATCTAGGCATATACATATATCAAATGGCTAGCTGGATATTTTATTTGATAAGATCCATGTTGGTTAATTAATAAAGGACATGTTCTTTCAGTCAGCACTTGCAAACAACAAAATTGACATTTTGGTTTGGGCCTGAAGAGCAGTCTTTGTCTATTAGGTACACTCAAGACACTCAGCATATTACAGTAAGGTTTCTGCCTTCTCTAGGGTAATAGTAGTGCCTCTGAGATTCTGGCACAACTTCAAGTATGTTAAAGATTTAAATGTTTTTATTCAAATGAATAACAATAAATAGATTATTTTTATGATATTTTCTCCTCTTGGTTAGTTTGATATAAAATCTTACATTGTCCATAAATGTTCACATTCTGCAATGGTGAGAATTTCAAATTAAAAATACTCAAATATATTCATAAACCCAGTTTAACAGATAAGTTCAACAGATGAGCAAGTAACAGGTGGAAATGTTAGCACCTAATCTGAGACAGGATTTCTGGGACAGATAAATGTCTCTCAATATCTGTACGATTCAGCAGTGAAGAAGCTGATAATGGTTTGATGACAGACATGAGATGTAATTTGCAACTTTAGCTTTTTAAAGCTCTCTCTCCATTGAGATGGATGGCATAGTTGCTTCTTCTCAGCAGATTCAGGATGGCTGCACACTTAGGCAGGCATTGCTACAATACTTTCTGCATAGATGGCATTTTGATGTGGTTTTCACACCAAACTTAAAAGAGTTCCACACTAATCATTGAAATCTGACTTTTTTTTATTAATTAGAATTAAGTCTTGGCATAATTTTAATGGAGGCTTCATTAGAAAGGTGCTTGGTTCTAAATTGTTCAGACTTTGAAGTAAGTACCCCACCAGAAAAATGTGGGGTTTTTTGATATAAACAGATGGAAAATGTATGAAAAGTATGCATGGTTGTTTTTTTGGGTTTTATTGCATAGATCTCAGCACTACCTCTATTCACTAATGAGAGCAGAAATCATTGCTAAAGGAACAGGGATTTACACCACAGTGGACAAAACAAATAGGCTATTTTAATACTTTATGCAAGACTGTGAGGTAAGTATATTATGCACATCTATAAACTATCACAGCTTTCAATCCTCTGTCTCCACAGATAGTAACAGGCTGTTGTTTTGAGTGTGTGTCCCACCTTCATGAGTAAGACCTTATCCAGGGAGTTTGATTTGTGTATGTAGAGCAAAAAAAGGGAGAATGGACTTCAGGTCATTTGAAATAATTTGCTGAAAGACTTTTTTAAATTCAACCTGGAGCAAAGTTAACTTCTCTGGTGAACACAACCACCACTGCATGGAGCGGGGATGATGGCTCATGAACATCACAACAGCCCTTGTACTGGGTCTCCCGTCCTGTCGTGCAGAATGCAGAAGGCAGGACAGGTCATGTTTGCAGTGAACTCAGCCATTTGACAGTTGGGTGTGAGCAGCCAGGTACTCAAGGTGAGTGCTCAACTTCCCTCTCTGAAGTCATCCCTGTGTCACTCTGTATTCTTTCTCAGTACGATTACTCAAAGGCAATGTTTGCTGTCCTTTTGGGAGAACCATGTACAACTTCATCAAATGCTTTAGTCTAATCTTCCATCCTTCACCTGGGGTGAAGTTTTGTAAAGCAATTCAGAACATATCTACTTCTAAGTTATAGGTTTTCTTCTTTGTTGAAATAAAAATCTAAAGCTAAAACCTAAAGACAGAGCCTAGATTAATTAATCATGCCTTTAGACATGTGAGTTAATAATAGCTGAAGAACAGTTTATTGTTTACCGAGAAACAAACTGCTTACTTAACTTGGAAATAGAGGGCTGCATTGGGTAAGTTATATAAAAGTTTATATCGCACAGGCTACAAGAAAGAGTAGGTTATATACTTATTATGTACTTCAGATGACATATTAATACAAAGAATAAAATAATACTACAAAGTGAATAACAGAAATCATTATACTGATAATTTCAGTCGATTTGTTCTTTTTACAGGGTAGAAGAACCCAACAGAGAACTTGTATTATACACGTAAATTATTTGCAGGTTATTATTTAGATGCCCTTTTATACAGCTATGAAAGAGGAACCGATTTCCCTCTCAGTGAGCTGTTTTGGAAACAGTTATGCTGGCTTTAGGAAAAAAACTTGATGGGAGGATGCTCAGTGTTCTCCATATTAACGGGCACTCTGAAATTACCTAAGGCTTTCTCTAGGGTTGTTCCATTATGTCAGAAATATTTATATTGCCAGAAAGCTGTAAGTCAACTGTGGAAAATGTAGCAATGAAATTCTTCGAGAAAGGACAAGAAAGAATGACAAAATAAAGAGAAACAATAGTAGGCATCTGCCACAAACCGCTTGATTTGGAGAAGAACAAGAATGTTCCATCTCACAGCACACTGTAATTGCAGAAGACTTTTAACCACTGAAAGATTTGCAAAAGAAAAAGTACAACTAAGTGTTAAAGTTCTTCATTTTTTTTGAGGATAATTTTATGTTGCTAGAAATAAAGATTTAATTTTTGTCCGCAAGGACTTTATCCCTGGAAAGTATTAACAATAAGAAAAAGGAAGGTTCTATTCTTAGGTTATTTTGGCAACTAATCCAATTAGCAGCAGTAGTTGATTGGATAGCCAAGCAACTGAAATGAACTTGCCTATAAATCTTATCTTTTAATAACTTCAGCAACTTCCTTGCATTTATTGTTTCTCTATCTTTCTTAGTATTCATGGTTTCCTGGATACCTCCTAGTATTTGAGACCCTCTGTAGCTATTTCTTGATTTTCCTATCTATCTGCTGGCAATATGTGTCCTTGGTGTCACCTTCTATTTGGAATAGGGTACTTAGTAGAATGGGAGACCAGATAGCCCAGGACCTTTTTGATGGGAAACACTCCTATTCATCATTTCTTATTTCCCATCTGTTTGTATCTGCATGCAGCTGTTGGTCCTCTCACTCAATATAACATTGTTGCCTTTACCCTTTTCTTCTTCTCAGCTCCTTTCCTTCTGCTGTTTTCATCCATTACTCTCAGCCCAGGCTCAGGATTTCTCCATCTTCCTTTCCAAATCTGTGAAAACACTTATTTTCCAAAGTTGATCCTTCCTTAAAGGGTGTCTACCTGTTTCGAGTTCTTCTTATTCTTCCTGAGCACTCAGACTAAACAACAAGGTGTCAGAGCAGATTTCTTCAACAGGCCCTCAACTAGGGAAAAGCTAATTAATTAGCGGAGTTTCTCTGGGAGCAAGGGCAGAGGAATGTGTTTCCACTGGGCTGTCCCACTCTGCATTTTAGACAGGATGTAGCATTCCCCAGCCCTATCACTTCTCTACTGTCAACAAATAAATATCTGGTAAATTTTAGGGATCATTTTCTGTAGTAGCAGTCCACAGCTAAGTTAGATAAGGTCACTGCAGTGGATTTAAATGTTTCAAAGCCATGGATGTCCCAATGCCATAGGAAAATCCTATCTTTAGAACGTAGAAAGTTTCATGAAAGGCCTCACTTTACACTCTTAAACATCCACTGTTAGATATTGTGTGATTATGTAACTAAAACAACTTTACTTACAAGACCATTCTACATAAAATTGAAATAAATATAATTTTTTTAATCAACCTCCCTCATACCTTACTGATAATGTTAAACCTTTGGAAAGGGATAAGTCAGGGGCATGAAAGAAAGATGGCTACGGTAATTAGCCACCCTCTGTATGACACTTCAACCCTCCCTCTGCTGATAATCCTAACCAGGTCGACTTACACCAAATTTCTATAGGTGATGTTTAATTCTGCATGACTCGTTTTTTAGTGCCTGCCTTGCAACCCCAGACTACAATTTGTGCATATTGCTACAACTGAAGTCAACGGTAGCTGGGGTTTGGAAATATAAAATGCACATTTATACATATAAATAGATGTACATAATGTACGTACATTGTACAGAACACATGTACATACATACATAAATGTACATACATGCTACACAGGCTATGAAAAATCAGATCCTAGGCATCTCCAGTGCAGCACTTACTTAGCTACTTCGTTATTCATTTCTCTGTGCTTCAGTTCTCATTTCTAAAGTATGGATACTTCATGTGACAAGGATATTGTAGAAGTATATTTCTGTTGCAGTCCTGCACAACAGTGAAAGATGGCTCAGGGAGAAATTTGGGTTGTTTATTTTTGAGGCAAGACTTGAATAGCATTCAATAACTAAAGCATAAGAGGACCACACACAGAACAATGACGGGAAAAAATACTGAACAGTACTGAATGAGGTAGGGATCATGTAGGGGTGAAAATGATGTTTCTGATTATGGAACTCAATTCACTATCCCAATGTACATGCATGTGGAGTCCAATAAAAGCTCGAAGGGGCAACCTTTATTATGGTAATTTATTTTGTTTGCTTTACTTTTGAATGCTTCCTTTTGCAACCTTAACAATGTTCTTCTAATTTAAATGTTTATATGTGAAAAAGAAAAAGACAAGAGAGAAACTAGGACTATTAGTAAATGAGGAAAAGAATAAGATTAATGACAATTCAGAAATAACTAGAAGTGGTTCTACACTGGGGACCTGCCCCAGTTACAGCCTTCAGTAGCCAGTCATCAGCATTCTACCATAAATCCATAAAGCACATAACTCTGCTGCAACTGTAGTCTGCGGTGCATCAAAAAATTTAATTTTTAATTTCTATTTATGTTTTGTCTACCAAAACTTGTATTTTGGCTGTATCAGTGCTCTTTAATGACTGACATTCTCACTGAGAAGGTAAAATGCATCCTTTAAAAAGAGGAAGTTCAACTTTTTGTCAGGAGGGAAATTGTACAAATAGTAGAAAAGGTATGTATAAGCAGCTTTTAAAAGGTAATGTATACAGAGTGGCTAGTATGGATATGCATGTCATATGCATTAGTTAATAAACTGAATATGCAGCCAGCAGCTATTTTGGAAGTAATGAAGTGGTGTGGTGATGGTAGGAAAATTAGCGCAAGGTGAAGAAGTTGACTCTTGATGAAGGATTAAACCAGCTAAACAGGTGTTTACTTGGCTCAGTGACAAATGAGAAGGTGCTGTAGTAAATATCTAAAAGAAAATAAAGAAGCTGTGGCTACATGGTGAGGTTAAGTAGCTGTTACAACAGAAGGGCAAAAGGAGAAAAGAAGAAAGGAAAAAAGTAGAGAAAAATGCAGGAAAATCCTTTGACAGTGAGCTGTCTGTGTTGTGAAGCAGTCGCCGAGGGGAGATGCTCTGCTTAAGACACCTAAAATTGGATTGCACAAAACTCCAGAAAAATGTGCAAGCAGGAGCTGCTCATAAGGACCCCGCAGCAAGGCTGCTGGGTGCCAGCGCCTGTCTGCTCTCACTGGAGCAGCTGCCAGCTCTTCCATCTCCCTCTTCAGCACAAAACTGCATTTCCACGCTGCTTCCAGTCACAAGACCTTGGGCATAAAGCTGAGTGAGGGCAGTGGACTGCGCATACCAGGAATGACAGAAGAAGACAGAAAATGTTTGAGGTCAATACAGAGGCTGGGATCCATTTGCAGGACTATGGGATTACACCTTTGCTTGTCAACGGTGATGTATTTATGGTAAAACCAGAAGACTCAATATGGATAAGAGTTTCACAGTCTGAGTTTTGAAACAATCTCCCAATGGAGATAGACCTGTCATAAAATGTCCAAACACGTAACCAAGAAGGAGTGTCAATGAGCAAAACAAACAATTCATGAGGGTGGAAGAGGAGAAGGAGGAGCACAGACAGAAGAAAGCAAGCAAAAAACACAGCAGAGCTCCAGTTCTCATCCCTCTGAGAAGCAGTTCTTACTGCCCATTCCCGTGGGGTCCATGTAGCAACACTCCTCCCAGTCTCTCTTTTTTCCAGATGCCTGAGACAGAAACATGTTCTAGAATATGTATCCATAAACACTGCTTCCACATCAAATTATTCTTTTGCATACCACAGGAATTATGAAGAAGCCTGTACTCTTTCTTTACTTATTCTCCTGTTAGCATTGATCTGCATCTTGCTATAAACATAGTGATATGGATAAGGAGAGGCAACTGGAAAGGAACAAGTTCATGTTTTTAGTATTTACACCCAAGCAAAGGGATTTTTGTATCTTGCACATGGGGAAGAACACAAGAGTCTTCCCTTAAAGTGTACACTAGCTGCTGATGACCACTGGTGTCACCGATATGGCAGATGTGCTAAAAGAAAAGGTAAGGCAAACACTTTGTAAGAATGAATATGATGAGTAAATTGCAAAGGCCATGAATGTAAGGCACACCATTTGTATTTATCACAAGGGGTAAGGCAGAGCCTGTGATGGCTCCTATGGTCAGAACAAAAAGAGGAGTGAAGGCTCCCGAGATTCCTTCCAACTTGGCTTTCTGTTATTCTGTGATTTTGTTCCCACTGCCTTTTGAGGTAGGAGAGGAATATGGTGACAAGGATAAAGGAAGGAGATTGCTGAAAGCCTGAGTCTGAGAATAAGAATTCTTTCCTTTAATGAAAGAAAAAAAAGTAAAGATGGTACTACGGGAGAAGAATTTCTCTGTCTTGAAAGTGATGTATTAAAAGACAGCTCCATCACTGTGATAGAAGTGACACAGACCAGCTATGGCGTCAGCAGTATCACCCAGAACTTTTGAAGCTCACATTTAGTTCAAGTTTACTGCAAACGTTCTGAAAAAGATATTCAAAAGAGAGATTGAGGTATAGGTCTGTAGAGAAAAACAAGTCAAGAAGATGAGTGACAGACCTGTAAATGACAAGCTGATAACTGTAGCTCTTTGGGTGAAGGAGACCACATACAAAAAAATGAGAAAATAGGACCAAACCCAGTTGAAGCAGGAAGGAAGACAAAGGAGAAGAGTCAGCACAGCACAGAAGACAAAGTGCTGAAGACTGAGGAAGGAAAAGATTGCTAAAGGAATTGCTAAAGGCTATAACTGATCAGGACAGAACTGAAAAGAAATCAGATGATCATGGTGGCAGAAAGTCCAAAGACTGCTAAAATATTGAGTAGAACAAAGATAACAAAATCAAGAGTGAAGGAAAACAACAGACGGCAAAATACTGAAGCTTCAACTGGGTTTGGTCCTATTTTCTCATTTTTTTGTATGTGGTCTGCGCAGAAGAAGAAATGGAGAATGAGAGAAAGTGGATGAAGACAAGGTCAGACAGGGCATGTGTGGAGCAGGGGCTCCTGGAGTTGACAGGCTCTTTATACGAACATTTTAAAAAACACATTAAAATGTTAAGAAAGGAGAAGAATAGAGGGAATACAGTTGACCAAAATTAATGGAAGAAGAAGTAAGAAGCACAAGAAAACAAATGTGAGGAATAAATAAAAGAGATAACCCTCAGCTCCAGCAGTACAGAAGGAACAGGACAAAGAGGAACACGCCTGTGTGGACATCAGTAAGATCACTTTTTTACCCTCCAACACCACTGCAGTAATTGCACTATTAGCGAAGTAATTTCTTATGATACATAAACTGTGTAATGCAGCAAAATATGATTTGAGGACTGGATTGAATATTGAGATTTCTAATTGCAGTATACTTAGCTTAGAATAATAGAAAGTAGAATAGTCCCTTCAATCACTTCCTTCAGAAAACTCTACACAGGAATTTCACAGTCCTTTTTTCAACTTCTACTACCCTGTTGTCTTCTCTGCTGAATGTTATCAGGGTCACCTCCTGCTCATCCTTCTGGGAAGGAGGACACAAGCACACACTGTCACAGAAGGTGCTGCAGAGCTGACAGTGCCAGTTAAGGACTGGTTGCTTTAACCCTTTTTAAAAATAAAGAGGGCTTTCAAGACACTTACTCCTCACATTCAGGTTTACTTTCATAAGACTAAAGATCTGAAATTTCCTACAATCCATGGTAACAAAATCACTGCAAATAAAAAATACGAACTCATATAAAAATAAATTGTGCCTCACTCAGCAAAACAGTGGTCCAAATCACAGGTTTTTAGTGTTATATTTTTCCCCTGTTTAAATATATATATACATTTTTTACTCAACTTAGATAAAGAAATTCCGTCCTTCTAGGAAGGCTGCCCTTCATTGCCCTAATTTTCATGCATGCCACCCTGATGACTTCACTCTCTCCCTCCAATGGCGATTCAATAGGTGTAACTAAAAGCAGAACTGACCCACAGTATAGTTTACAAAGCCATGAGCCAGGCACTGCCCACAGTCACCACTCCATGTTTGCCACATGTAATGAACAACCCTTCAAGTTTGGGGAACAATTAAAAAGAGCTCGCATGTTCCAGCTCTCTCCTATAGTCAACACAACACCCCACACACTTAGCCTAGTCCTTTTTTTTCAATTTCAGTATGTTCAGTGTACCAATAATGCTCTGATGCATTTCACTCTTGACTGGATACAGTGAGATTGCTAATCAGGATTACTTGATTCAGTCAACACTGATTTCAATAAAAAGACAAAAAAAATTATCATAAATATAGAGAAAGTGCTGGCGACAGTGACAGGTGATTAAAATCTCATTCACTTGGAATCAGCCTGATTCATGGTAGTCGAATAGAGGAAGTCTTCATATCAGCAGCAGATGATTATTATCTCACTCACTCCAAGTCACTTCTGATTGCACATGCACACACAAATTGGCACAAAGTAGATTCATAAACAACAAATCATCACGCAGGGGTCTGACCTCCTTAAAATGAGGCTTTGTATAATAATTCTTCAGAAACAAGCAGATATAAGGTGGATAATGCTAATTTACAGAGCAGGCATAAGCTTGCATTAAACATTCAGAATGGAGAGAAAGTAAGTGGATGACAATAAATTCTCAGTATTAAGCCAAAATATTTAAGATTAATTGATTTGAAGTGCTATTTTCCTCTGTTTAAAAACTATTCCAATCATTGAAGTGAAGGAAAATTTCAAAGTATTGCATAAAATAAACAGTAAAAGAGTCAAACACTAGGATTTCCCTGTGTTGTAATTAAAAAAGTAAAACTTCTCTTAAACATGGATTTTCGGTTGTGAGTATCTACCTGGTAACACTTTGAATGCACTTCAAGAAAAGGACAAATAAATTTAGTGCATCAGTGCATTTTTACCTGTTGATTTCTGAATGCAAACTTTAACAGTGTTGACTAAAGACCAAAATGTTTTCCATCTAATTTTAATCCTTCAAGCACACAAAGATGGGCAGAATTTCATGAGACTTCCAGATATTTTTCCATGAGAGGTCTGAAACAGAAGGAACTAAGCTGTTGGAAGATGAGAACCCTGCATCCCACTTCATGTTGTACAACACTACTGCTTACTAAGACTTACTTCTTACACGGGTAGTAAACTTTTAAAGTGATAAATCTCAAAGACATACACTGCCTGCCTACAGAAACAAGCGTACTACAGACAATACAAAGGCACCCTTCCTTCAGCTTTCTCAGAGTGATGGCACCATGATGCCAGTGAGCAGCAGCACTTGTGGGCATTGGAACACTTAAGGCTAGTAGATACCCTGGGACCACCAACTCTTTCAACACAGCTTGAAACACTGCTCAAGAAGTGATACCTACCCACAACACTACCGTGTTCGATGAATTATAATAGATTAAGAAGAAAGTAGGCATGCTAAATTTAGGGCTATTTTCTTCAAAAGATTCAAACAGTGAATGCTTTCGTGCTTTTTCACAGAACTCGTCATGCAGCCATGCAGTAGAAAGCAAGTGACCATCTTAAAAATATGTCCAATTTATTCTATAAATGCCTCCACTAATTGAGAATACTTATAAACAGGTATAGCTTACCTGCTTATGCTAAACACCCATAAAATATTCAAAAATAGTGAATTAATATTGTGAGCAACTAATTAGTACGCTCTCCCCTGCCTCTATACAACATAGACCATCCTCTCACAGCTACACAACAACAAGAGTTCGACAGAAAAGCTTATGTAGAAAGTTAAACAATTACATGTTTTACTACTAGTTTCAAAGATTTTTTTTAGATTGACAGTGCAATCAAACACAGTAGCAGTGCCAATGTCAAAGTGCAAGCCAATATCTTAGTTAGATGTTGTCTAATAGAAATGAGTAACAGCAGTTGAAGGCAAGGGAAGACTCACTTGAATCCAAGGATCTGGCTTGTGTTCCAAGCAATTAAAGACTGTTGAATCAATGGGGGAGAAAGCAAGGCGAGATGTTATTTAGTATGACCACGGCTCATAAAATCAACCTGTTGAAGGATGGAGAAAGGGAGAACTTTGGGGTAGTAACCAGTAAAAGCCCCTTTCAGTCATCTGGCTTCTGTCAGTCTGACAGAGCAGGAGTTAGGGAGTTAAGAAAGTGACCCAGTAGTCCTAACACTAAGGAGAGATAATGCTCAATTCCCTGCGGTGTCTGCATCTGATAACCCAATTATCCCCAGTCTATTTTTTCAAAGTCTCTTTGAACCTGTGACCCACCACAAACAAAATATATTTGTGTTGCTCTTAACTGCTAAACTCTGAAATAACAAAGGACTTGTGGAATAGTTGCCAACTTGTGTACTCCTTTAAGGTCCACGACAATTATACTTAAATCAATCCAGTATATTATTTTTAAACGTGGTATTTCTTTAATTTGAAAGAAGTCAAATGGTGAAAGTAATTAAAATACACTGCTTAGGATTAAAACACTTCTTACGCAGCCAGTAGAAATACAAGAAGCCAGGAAGAACTCTGTTAGCATATTTAACATAAGTTAAAAGTGACACTGTTTGCTGTTAGACAGCAAATGTCATTCCAGCTGCTCTTTTTATTTATTAATATAGCTCTTTCATTTTGAACAAACACATTTATTTGCTAACTACTTCCTGGTAGAGTTTACTCCAGCTATACATACATTTCAAAACCATTTTGTTCTGGCATGAAAAAAGTTTCAGCCCCTTACTAAAAAGCAATTCTTCTTCTCCAAAGCTGCTATCACTGCAGCAATTAACAGACACCATGATTTGCCATTACATTTATACATCTATTTTTGTAACACCTACTTTGAGTGTCCTGGATGTGAACTGGGTCGTCTACATTTTTGTGTATATACATACATCACACTGTCATCTGGAGGAATATGCAGGTACACATGCTAAGAAATACAACACATAGAATTTATACCCACAGTTAATTAAGGCTGTGATTATTTGGGAGCTCAAATGATGTCATGCCAAAACGGAAGCATCTTTCCACAATCAGAACCCAGGAGAGTCAAGTAATCTGAAAATTATACTACGGGAATCACAGGTAATCAGTATGCTAGTTTATCACGACAAGGCAAATAAGAGTAGAATTATTTCTGCTGACTAGAACCTCTCCAGAAATCACAGAAAAATGCAACGAAATACTCCAGGTTGAGCCAATGGTGCATCATGGCTCAGCGTGTAAACAGCTGCAGCAGAAAGACAACTAGGAGGTGATCACCATTTCCTATTTCATAATCAAAATTATTCTGAAGTTTAAATGATACATAAAAGGGGATATTTTAATGCTAGTTGGGCACAGATATTATTTAGTGTAAATTATATTGAAAAAAAATCAAATGGCTGCACTTCATTTCAATAAACACACATACATTGAATGACCCAATAGACATGCTAGCACACAAAATAAAATTTTATATTACCTTCAGAAGCTGGATCAATTGTTAATTCTACCATATGTTCAAGCATATTCTGTTACATTACTGTCTTAGAAAAGCTCATGGAATAGGAGGAATGTGTGAAAACATGCATGCTGTGCCAGTAAGTAGTTATTTTATGTTTGTAATTTTAATTTTACTGACTTTGGGCCTAATCCAGTATGGAGAGCCACAGCAACACTAGACTCACACTTCTTCATCAGAGCTTTCGCAGGGCACTTTGGGGTTATGTGGCCTGTTTGGCATGGAGGAATTCCAATGTTTACCACTGGGACACGCACCTCCCAGGAGGTCAATGGGTGACCAGCAGCTCGGAAGCACTGAAGGGCGAGGGGAGGTCTGGTGGGACACACAGGTCTCTTGGACTCTGCTGGTGGCCTCCCCATGCTTTCCTTCACGCACAGCACCTCTCAGAGCAGACATCTGGCCATTTCCCAAGCTGGATGACTAGCTATATTCAGCAGCCACCACCAGAGGATACATTAAGCGACATTTCCAAGGTTTATATTAATGTAAAATAAAATTGCATTATTGCTCAGCTAGTGGTCTGTTTGTGAAAGTGCACATGATAACCAGGTGCAGGACTCATCATATACATGCATGTGTGCAAGAACAGACCATGAGTGTCCATAAGCTCCTTTTTCTCTTCCACTGGGGACAGTCAACCTGGCCAGTTTGCAAGGGCAGACCACCCTAGCAGTGCCTGCCACCCTGCCCAGAGCTACGCCCTGCACTGTGCCATCCCTGGGGTCTCCAGGGTATGGGCAAAAATCCATTCTCCCAGGAAATATTTTATATCCCAGCAGACTGAAGTCCTGCCTGTAGCCCTAGTCACATCTGAAGAACCCAATATGTGATACAGGAAAGTTGAGCAGGTCGCTACAGCAACCAAAACCCTCTCTACCTCTACAAGAAAGCCAGTTCTGGAAACGTCAGCCCAATGAAATCTAAAACAAACTTTTTAGTAGGACCTGTAGCAATAAAAGAAGGGGTAATAGCTTTAAACTAAAGGAGGATAGATTCAGACTTGATACAAGGAAGAAATTTTTTACGATGAGGGCAATGAAACACTGGCACAAGTTGCCCAGAGAGATGGTAGATGCCCCATCCCTGGAAACATTCAAGGTCAGTTTGGATGGGGCTCTAAGCAACCTGATCTAGTGGAAGATGTTCCTGCTCATTGCAGGGGGTTGGATTGGATGAGCTTTAAATGTCCCTTCCAACCCAAACCATTCTATGATTTTTTACCGAATACTTAAAGTGAAGTAGAAAAACATGAAAATTTGCAGCAACACAGGAGCAGTGGGCTGTCACTAGATCACATAAGGCATTGTGGTTGAAAAGCTGCAAGAGGCTCTCTAGTGGTTCAAACATAGTTCCCAGGGTAATTAATTTTACTTTCCAGTCCAGTTTGGCTTGCCAGGAAGCTGATCTGCATAGAAAGGACAGCAGGGAAACCCACAGGAGCATAGCTGTCTGAATCATTCTACAGACCTCCACAGGCAGGAATGGTGGAAGTCATGCTTAGATCAGTTCCTCGACAGCAGAAAACTTGCATACACAAAAGAAAAATAGCAGGTAATGAGATAGAAGGCTGATTAAATGTGTAAATCTCTGATACCTTAAGTCCTTCTGGGTTCTGGTAAAGTACAGTTGTTTCCATGGCCATGTTTCTGTATCTTTGGCTTTAAAAAAATTGATAAGAACAGTAGAAATACTACTGTCTTCACAGTTGCAGTTATTTTTCTGTCTGTCATAGAAATATGGTCTTCTAAGTTGGATTTCCATAAGTAAATATGACTCTTATGCATAAAGAATGACATCATGTGCATTTCAGATTGTCACTTACTGTCACATAAAGCACCTCAGAGCTGCTGCTCCAAGACATGTTCACACCCAAGCAGCCAAAGTACAGTAAAGTGAAATCTCCACAGAGCTCTACTGCTTCTATTGTAGTTACTGCAGCAACTGCAGTTTCATTTCAGAAATCTTAATGACATGCTCAAACACATTAAAGTCTGCATATCAATCCTGTAGAAGGGTCTTATTTTATTTTTCAGCTGATTTGAAAGTGGTGTCTCAGTTCTGGGAGCCGGTGGGGCCAACACTTCCATTTTCAATGAAGATTACATTACTCTTACCATAGTAGTTGCAGGGATTTCTCAGTGTTTGCTTATGAAATTTTATAAAGCTTACTTGTCACATTGGAATAGTCCCTGGGCTTTCACAGTATGTTCAATTCTACCTTATTCAAAGTCATACTTAGTTAAAAGTTATTTATTGCATTTTCTGCCTGTATACTGAAACATACCCTAGGTAAATAAGACAAGTTTCTACATCCTTGCCTTAAATTGCACCACCTGAACCACGAGCAGTGATTTGGTAGACTCAGCTTGCTGCTAAAAAAGCAAACTATTTCTTCAACACAAACAAGCCCAGTCAGAGGAACTGAATGTTGCCAGACTGCTCTTCATTATGGCCACGTCTGACCCAGCACTTCGAGTTGGAGGGGATTCCAGCAGCTTTCCACAGACAAATAAACAGCAAATACTTATGGGGGACAGCCTTGTAGAACTGATTCCTTAATCAACAGTTAAAGAAGCAAATTGGATTTGCCCTATCACGAAAAAAATTAATTCCAGATTGCAGCTATTGTCTTAAGTACAAGAGAGTTGTCTTGTAGGTTTGGCTGGATAATTTCATTTTAAAAGTATCTCTAAAATTCGCTATCCCACGGGGTTTGTGGTTTTCTCCATCATTATATAACTGTAAACTTCTGGATGTTAAAGATTGGATAATTTCTTTCAGATGGCCTGGCCTCCACAATACTTGGATGCTATGGATGAGAACCAATTAGTTGTCAGGAGTAACCAGCAAGGGTTAGAAACAAGACAAAATGCTAGAAAAGGCATAACAAGTTTTCAATTGAATAATTTTTTCCTAGTTACTTAACACTTTCCATTCAGCCTTTTATTTAAACACCTTGTAATTAGGTTAAAGAATATTTAATTTAACTTAGT
>JAUMJL010000346.1:1127500-1132500 GCA_033558185.1 Dromococcyx pavoninus | reverse complement strand
TGCTGGAGGATTAGGCCAGGTTTCTTTATTTCCTTTCCTACTATTTCTTTATCGTTAAGGCCAAGGAGTTTTTAGTGAGCAGAATCCCACTAATCGCTTGCCCCAGCCCCCATGGCTTTGTTTCTGTCAAAATAGCTCCTTTCAGCAGCAGTGCGGAGCGAGCTGTCTGGGCAAATGAACTGCTCTTTCTCACCAGATGTGTAACCGTGTTTCGTCTTTCACAAGAGACAAGCTGGAGCCGACTCCTTCCGCTAGCTGGGCCTATGTTACATGTCTTACAACAACACAAATGTAAGCCCCTTCCTTTCCACACATGTTAAACTCATTTCCTAGTGAATTATTGCGAAAACACAACACTATCCTTACCGCTGCGTTCAGATGCTGCATTTTACTCTCTGCACTTCTGGCACCACCGCCATGCGATGATGGGTTCTGTATAATTTTCTGGCTGTGAAACTTTTGCTGAAAGTATCACAAATTTTTTTGTTGTTGTTGTAATTTGCCTCCAGCCTTGACATACCAGAATCTCCAAAGCCTGCAGAGTAAATACCTTCCTTTTCTACCTTACAAATGCTATTTACACTCTGGATTTTTCCATCTTTGAGAAATAAGGAGAGTTTGTTTAATAACAAAATAAAACCTAGAACTAAACCAGCCCTATTCTGTTTCAACAGAGCTGATACACCAAAGGAATAGTGCGTTTTCTTCAGCTTAAAATGTTAATGAACCAAAACAGTTAACAGAAAAGCCAAATCGCTGAACCTCGTAAAATCCAGAGTACCCCTCAGCCTGTAAAATTCCCCAGCTTCAGATTTTTTTCAAAAGAGCAGTTACATCTTTATTTTAATAGGGTATTAATAATGCCAATATAATGCCATATTATATACAGTTTTTACCACAAACATTTTTGTGAGATCTGCTGCTAAGATAAACAAACAAGAGGAGCTTGTCCACTGGCAGCTTGACCCGAGTGAATGGGTTTCATTTTCCTGGAGTGCGAGCTGCAGTGAGGCTGCCAAGCACAGGTTGAGTTCCCGCATCCTCTTCCCGTTGCCTTCCATGTCAATCACCCCCTGGCATCCCTGGTGACAATTTCCATCCTCCTAGCCTGGAATCTCCACCTCCTCCAGCCTGGTAAAGCACTTCCCTGGCCTTATGAGTAACCAAACACTGCTGTGCCAGAGCTGCTGCTACCCTGACATCCCCCCCCCCCCCCCAGATACCCGTACCTTAGAAAAGGAGCCTTCTTAAGCCTATTTCTACCACTTTGTTTCACAGGTCGGGTTTTTAATTATCTGCTGTCTGAGAGTAATTATTTACTTCCTGGAAGCTCGCGTACCAGAACTCTGAGTTTGAAAGATTTTTCCATAACCTAATCCAATTCATCAAAGGCACCCTAACAAAATTACAGGCTCTGGCAGTATCTTTGCTTTTCACCTGATAAGGCTGCAACAGAAGCCCGGGATGGTTTGTATCAGGGTACCTCCTGTAGTATAGTTTTTGACAGCTTTGCTTAAACCCCTTCCCCCTCTTTTCCTTTCTCACAAAAGCACACAATTTTATTATTCCCTCCGATTGCAGCCGTGCAAGGCTTTGGGCTTCAGACATATCATCAAGTATTATACAAGGAGGAAAGTGGTGCAGGAGTCTCGTCTAGCACATTTGGGATTTACTTGAGAACAATGGTCTTGAAGCCGTACATGAGCGCATTCCTGCGCTAGCAATGCAGGTATTGCCACAATTGCATTAGCTTCGGGTTGTGCACTGATTAGGAGTAGGGATTAAGAGGGAACGATGAAAACACTGTGATTTAGATGACCTGAGGAAAAGAAAGAAAAAGAGAGAAGGAAGCACATACAAGGTCCTGTTTCTGGGGTGTCAGTGATCTCAGTGTTGCTGAATTACACGGATTACTTTGATTTGCCATTTTCTTTTCTTGCATATGTAGGTTTGAAAAACCAAGGCACACTCATGAGTGCACTGTGTCTTTTCCTTCCTCTGCACTGGCAGTTTGTTTTCTAATAGGCAAGAGGTGTTCACACCTGTGCACTCCAAACACCGATCTGACTACCCCTGTCTGCAAATGTACCCCTTGCAGCTATACCCAATAACCCACGATATACAACATCCTTAAGGAAAAAAAAAAAAAGAAATAAAAATCAATGTTGGGTTTTTGACAGAAATTTTTTAAAGAACTGGTTACCCAGGAAAGTCATAATTTTTAATACACTCTGAACTTGCTAGCACCAATAGGACAATGAAAGCAAAAGAGTAGCTGAGTTATTTTAAGGTCTATTCTTCCAGTAGTTGGACACACATCTTAAAGAAAAATAAGAACTTTAAAAAATGACACAAAACTGGTCTGTTTTCATTGCATTATGCAGATGAAATGACAAGTTGTCATTTAAGAAGTTAATAAACAGTCACCATTTTGCAGGTTATCCAAATGCTACTGAATAGAAAACCTTGGATCTCTAAATGATGTGTAATTAAAATTATTTAAAAAATCCTCCTTGACAGGCCAGAGCTTAGCCAAAATGTAAATGACATTAAAGAAGACAATGAATTTAATTTTATTTAATGTCCCTTTTTGCAGATCCTCATTTACATAGCATTTTTAACAAAAGCGTTGACCTTATAAATGTTGGCATTTGTACAGCTTCTGCAGAGTTGGATTTAATCATGCTTTCGCAAAGCCATAAGGGAAAAAGCTTTAAGTTCTCTGGTTGGATATGGAGTAGGAATAAAAACATTGGGACTGGTCAAATGTTTATCCTCCTTGCTTCTGAAAACAACCTGACAAGAAGATGTAAAGGTCTAGGGAATAACCCATTGCTGTTTGTAAGGCTCGGTAATAATCATACATAATCGTTTGGAAATATAGCTAATAAAAAATATAATGAGTGTTCAGCAAAATCGGCATTAGGCCCAAATTACATGATATTAATACTTGAACAGGTGCAGAAAGGCGCTTTAAATGAGGTAAATGAATAAAATGTCCCAGAGCACAACTGTGTGCACTGACAAAAAGTCAATCACATGAATAATTCAGCGGCCGGGACTGCCAGCAAAGGTCAGCGGCTCTCACCTTTGTGACGGGAAGTGAAAGGAAACGCTGCTGACGAAAAAAAAACCATCGCCCTCCAGCCGCCGTGCCACAACCCCACCGAAGGTGTAAACTTGGAGTAGGAAGGAATTAAAGCTCAGCACCAGCAAACTGGCTTAAAAAAAATAACCACAAAACAACAAAAAACCCAGAGTGAACAGCCAACGCGTTTAGGGTAAATAATCTGAAACTACAGCCAGGGAAAGGTTAAGGGGGGTGGCAACCAACAATGTCAATTATTTACAAAATCTGAGGTCAGCCGAAAAGTATTTTAAGAGCCTACAGGACTGAAATTTTGTAACAGCTGTTAAACATGACAAAACTTTTTATTCCCCCAAACTAAAGCGATTCCAAACTCCATATGAAAGAAATGGGATAAACAGATGTCTGGCTTCCATACAGGAAAGTAGGACACACTTGGAATGATAAGTCTCCTAAACTCTATAGAATAATGCCAGATTTATTGGGGAGGGGGTATTTACTACCCACGGAGATGCCAACTAGCAGTAGGACTGTGATGGTACCATCTGGAAACCCGCTGCAGAGCACGCGATCGGTGATGCACTGTGAGCACATCCAGACCTGCCACTGCTCCGCAAGAGAGCTGCCACTCCATGTTTTGATAGGGATGTGATCCTGCTGCCCTGGCTGCCCCGCCATCGCTCCTCGCAGTTCTCAACAGTTGGACACCCAGACTCGGGGAGCATTTGAGCCCAACAAGGCAGGGAAAAGTCAAGAGGCTGGATCTTAGCAGGCATTTCCATACCTTCTAAAGAAATATATGATGGTGGCACTGAGGCATTATTTTAGCACAGAGTGTGGTTTTGGTTTAGCAGTTACAGCGGCATCCTGTAATCATTTACAGCCCTTGGAATGTATGGGTGAAATAGGAGAGATTTATCTGTTCATAGTTGTGATATGTAGACAATGGGTGTTCCTAATGAGGAACATCTGCTTTTGTGTTTTCCCAGAAAACATTATTCCACTATGAAAACGATACTCCCATCCTTTTCAGCAACACTGCAAAGAAAATATGGGCCTTTTCCTTTCTTTTATTTGCTTTTCTTTGGGTCAATCTAATTTCCCAGGGACACTTTTTCTGTGGCATCTTTTTACTGACTGTGCTGCAATTTATGGTGGGTTTGTTCTTTAATACGTGAGTTACTGTGCTGTATGAATAGCCCTGATATGCCAGAAGATACTTAAATGTATACAGTAATAAAAGTGTATACACTCAGCCATGCTTCGTGAGAAACATCGAGTTGACGTAAATAAAAATTCTAAGCGAATTAAAAGGTTGCAGAGGAATGTAAGAGAGAAAACTGCTTCCAAGGCCTCTGGTTTACTTTTTACACGTAAAGCCTGCTGCAGGATGCAAATGTATAATTACATAAATTTATTTAAATATCTTAATTGCTAACAAATTATTATTATTCCTAAGGTGCATAAGGGTTTGGGGGGGGTTATCTTTTTTTTTTTTTTAACACCCCCCCCCCACCCAATAAACAATTCAGACTATCACAGAGATTCCTAGTGTGGGCTGGAACAAATGGGTGGCCATAGATCTCAATTCAGGATTGAATTATTGGTTCATATCCTCAGGACAAATATGCCTTATCTGGTCAAAAGCTGCTAAATGTATCCAAAGGACAAAAGGATCTAGTGAAGTATATTGTATATAATTCTTTTTTTAAGCCAACTAACCAAGCGGTAACACTTCTTATGGGAAACTGTAAATTGACCCACAAATTTGATGGAGAAATGTTGTTCTGGAATGCTCAAGAGGAAACACAAACTTGGAATTCAACACCGACAACAAATTTAGGTAACAAACTATTAACACACGTATCGAGCAAGCGTAAATATCAGGGATTTAACATACACTTTGATTGTT